>CAJQUN010000602.1:0-291367 GCA_907163345.1 Haberlea rhodopensis | reverse complement strand
CCCTTGGACCCAATGACTCCAAAAACAGGATTTAAATCCCCGGGAGTCCCAAACCGTAATTAATTCCTAATTGCCACAAATAAAATCCCTTAAGGATTATTACCACCACCGGGATTAACATCATTAATTCCCGGACATCACAGAAACATCATTTTTAAGTCACAGCGTCACGACCAGAAAAAGAAACTGTATCATCCAAGTAACCAGCAGTTCTGATGTACCAAATACCAATTCACATCTCAATCTATACATGAATATATATACACAAGTATGTGTATTGGTGTTTTGGTATAACAGGTTCACCTAACTATTTTTCCAAACTTAAATATGAATCCTAGGACTTAGAACACCAATGATAGAAGGAAGCCATTGTATAAAACACGAAACCTTCCTCGCGAAGCACAATAGATAAAGCGTGAAACATTCCTCTGTACTAATAAGAAGATTTTTCAGTCTGCAAAAAGTCTAAAATTGATAGAAATTTTAGGAGAATTATGTTATGGAAATCCTAAAATCCAGAAGTCTCATCTTCGAGAGGCTTGCAATACTTGTACAGTAATCCTGCCTCGAACGATGTCCATTAGGTATGTTGCATACATGACAACAATTCCAGCACAAGCTCCCGCACCCAGAGCATCCTCTGCAAAAGGAAATAACAATTACATGCATTACACCATAATTCAAATGGACCTCATTTCTCTTTAAAAATACCATGAAAAATAGAAGACGTTACTTTTAGCAAATGCAGCACAATCACCATGTAAAATAATTAGAGAATGTTTAGGTTAACTTAGTTCAGGATATCATCCTTTGCAATAACCCCATAGATTTCCGAGCAAATGAAACATTGTACTATTCAGCTGAATTTCGCAAAAATTTAGTGAAGCTCCTCATTTGTAAGTCGAAACTCATTTGGTCACAGGCTCCCAGGGCTAAGAGGTTGCCTCCTTGACTTCACAATCCACTTTGGATCATCACAATTTTCAGTGATCTTCCCAGTATTTTGATAGTGTTTATGTAAGGATAGAAGCACCCAACAAGCAAAAGATGTTGCAAACAAGATAAAAATTAACTTGCTTGTTATGGTGATAACCCAACTTTACCAACATGAACCATCGATCAATGATAAGCACAGTTATAAAACATTGTGCATGTTTTCTATGTGTAAAGTGGCATACAGTTTCCGATTTGTTGCTGATACAGATACTAGTTACTTTGGCACCGCGCCATGGTCAGACTATTTCATCTTCGTTATGTGAAGTTTTGGGATGCTTGCTCTTCAAGTTCAATTGGATTTTTCAAGGAATCTAAATATGGTAGTCAAGTCTTTGGAGAAGTATCGTGAATTGGGGAGATTTTAGAAGTATCTGAAAGCAAAGAAGCTTTGGTTTTGCTGTATTTGTGAATCCAGAAATTTTTAATATGATCTTCATGATAGGCACGTTATTCATGACTACATGACAACATGAATAAAATAGCTTTCTTTGGTATAGTTAAAAACAAAACTGAGTTTGTTATGTGACTTTTGTTAATTTTTCTGGCAATTGGATTGTGTTAATTTTGTTGTTTTTCGAAAAGTTATTAGTGTTTCGTTGAGCTCTATTTTGGGTGTTTATAGGCTTCATATATTTTGTAGTATTAGAAATAAGTTTCCTTAACTTCTTATTTGTCAAGCTTATACATATATTGTTTTTCTTGTGACAATATGCTTCGATGATTTGATCCTATAGTATATCTCGTATAATCATAATTTTATGGGCTAAATTATTTAATATGAAACTTAAAGTTGGAACTGAAAAATGCATGAAAGGTAAGAAACTAATTTAACATTATTAATTATTAATCAATATTGAACTAAGCAAATGAATGCATTTGAAACTTGTAAACTAATATAAAATTGTTTTTCCACTTATGTCCTTGGTTGATATGGGGAGCAACAACAAATCTAGAGATTCAGGGGAGGTTAGGCTTCGAGTGAATGACTGTCAACTAAAGTTAAAACCAAGGAAAAATCCATCTTATTTCACTTCAAGAATCTTTATTTATTCCCATAATTTACTTATTCACTTCGTATTCTGCCTAAGAATCTATTTTCCAATGCTTGGATCCTTGTCACTCTCTTCGGCAGATTGTGAAGTTTTAGTACAAGAGTCGATCTTTGAATCGTGCAATACTCCACCACCACTGTTATGATTATCTACCATCTCGTCCACAGATGATTGAGTAGCATCCATTTTATCTGGCCCAATAGAAGGGAAAGCATCCGTTTTATCAGGCACCATCAAGTTGAGCTTCTGATCCCTTGAAGCTCACCATTTGGTAAAGATGGGTTTTGAGCTGGCTCCGATGTACCAACATAATTTGTAGATGGAGGTGCTTCAACAGAATCAAAACTTCCCTACAGTCAACTCATTTGGATTGTATTGTAGGCCCACTGGATTCAACCTCTTTAAAGTCATACAATTTGCTAAACACATCAACTACAACTGTTTTGGTACAAAGAGATTCAGATGTGACAGCGTCAACAAAATCCTCATCTTCATTGACCATGACCTCATCGTCATCTTGTAAACATGAGCAAAAGCGAAGTTATAGCCACAATCAATGAACATGGTATAAAAATGATGTAGGGGACATCACGTAATACAAACAGTTAAATTAAAGAAGAAAGCATGGGTGTCAAGAATATACTTCACATTAAAGACAGAGTCTGGGATAATAAGCAATCATCTTGTGATTGCCGTAGCTGTACATATTTCCCTGGTAGCAGGTTTTGAACCTCACACTTACACGGACTAAAGTTGATTTAGCAAGTTGAAATTCAGGTGTTTTTAAAGTTTAGTCATTTTCCCCTTCAAAACATGCAATTATAAATGCATTTCTGTTATGTATGAGATAGTTGGGTTCTTTTAGGATAGTGAGAACCTTAACACTCCAAGAATTGGGGATGAGAATTTTAAAGAAAAAAAATAAAAGTTTCTGAAATTTCTTTTCTTCCAATTATCCAATCGTTTGTTTAAATACATCCAGGAAAACTAACTTATATTAACTACTAATCCACTTACTAAAATATTAAACTGACAACGTCTTTTAGTAATGCCCCACTAAGTCTATTAAAAACTAAGAATAAAAAGTGGTAAAACACGGTTGGTTGACCAAGTGTCTAAGTGACATAATCTTGGGCCCAAGTGGTGGCCGTCTTTGTCGAATGGGTCTTTGGGCCGCCTGAGTTGTTAGGTTTGGGCTAATTGCCGAGGAAGAGTCCGTATCAATTTCCCGCTGCTGGAAATTGGCCTTGTCCTCAAGGCCCACTTGTGGATTTGCTGCAACAGAATTTTGTGGTGGGTGTAAAGCTTCCCACGTGGTGGCATGTGGATAGGAGGTAATCAACGGATCTAAATATTCCCATGTTACATCCTCGGGAGCCGTGCCACTCCATTTGACCAAAATTTGCTTTACTTGGATACCATTATGCCAAACTTTCCGCTGATCTAAAATGCTCTCAAGAGTGAGAGTTGGGCAGCCGTCTGTGTCAATAGGAGGAATGGGCATTAGTGGTGCTGTAGGCGGTCCGGTATATGGGCGCAAGAGAGAAACATGAAATACCCGATGAATTCTTGAAGATTCTGGAAGATTCAATTCATATGCAACCTGCCCTATACGGCGGAGCACTGTGAAGCGACCATAATAGCGGCGAGAGAGCTTGTGGGAACTTCGGTATTGGATGGAAGTTTGCCGATAAAGTTTTAATTTCAGGAGAACCAAAATCACCAGGTTCGAATTGTTTGTCAGACCTGTGTTTATCTGCTTTGTCTTTCATTCTTTGCTGTGTTTTGTCCAGGTTGGCTTTGAGTTGCTGTAGGATCGATGTGTGGGTAGTAAGGGTTGTGTCTATGGTAGCGTTGGAAGAGGTGCCAGGGTTATACATGGGAATATATTGTAGTCGGCCAAAGAGAGCCTCATATGTCGTCATTTCACTAGCTGAGTAGTAGGAGGTCTTATACCAAAATTGGGCCAAATGTAGATATCGTGTCCAAAGCTTTGGTTCATCAGTGACATAACACCTAAGATAACACTCTAGATAGGCTGCTGAAAATTTGGGAGGGAGGGGTAGAAAATGGGCGAATTGGTTAGGCGATCCACAATTACCCAGATAGTTGCTTTGCCATTGGAATATGGGAGGCCAGTAATAAAATCCATACTATATCTTCCACACTTGCTCCGGAATTGGTAAGGGTTGAAGAAGACCAAAAGGCTTGGTTGTCAGATATTTGTTTTGTTGGCATGTAGGACATGTAGATATAAGTGCTTTGCCGTCCTGACGCATGCCGGGCCAATAAATCGCCGCGGAGTGCAGAGCCAAAGTGGCCTTCTGTGATATTCCCGAAATGATTATGTGTTTTAAAACATTAATTATGTTATGAAGATTATGGTATTAATTCATTGGGTTGAATTAATTATATTGGGGAAATTTATTTCAGGGTTCTTGTGTTATATGTTGGGAATTTGGGTTGAGGTATGATTTTTGGGGTGTGTGTTGGTCATTGTGGTATAGCATGTTTAATTGGGAATTTGAAGTATTTTATTGTTTAAATACTATAAAATATCATGTGAGGATATTTTAATACATCGTGCTAAATACCGGGACCAAAACATAACACATCACACCACCCAACACCAAACCACCCCCCTTGACCCATGCCCTGCCAGCTGAGCCCATACCTTACTTTCCCCTTCTCCCACTCCACCTTCCCATTGCTGAAACTCCTCCATTTCTCTCCCAAAAATCGTCCAACACTCCAGCTTCAAGTAGGAGGAGGGATTTGATGATTTATTGATCAAGAAACTTGCCAAAAATCGGAGCAAAATAGGGTGAGGAATCATGTTCTGGTTTTGATTAAAGTTTGTTTAAGCTCATGTTTTACTTGGTGTGAAAATGGCATGCTAGCTTAGGTTTTGGTAAACCTTCGATTCAAGTTCATTTATGGTGTTTTTATGAAGTTCCTAGCATGTTTATATGAGCATGTTATATGTGTTATGTGGTAGATTTGTTGGTTTGAATATATGTGTTTGAAAATCTGGGTAAAGAAATATGTGACCCTGTTTCCAGAAAGCTTGGGTGAGCATTGATGTTGTTGGGTGATTTTCAAGCATGTGGGTTTTAAGTATGGGTATAACTTTGATATGAATGCACTCAGGGTAGTATATTGTAGCTCTTAACACATTTGTTTAAGCATGAGGTGTGCCTTATATGCTAGATTGGATGGTATGAATATGAGTGTTCGAAAATCTGGAAAATATCGCGCACAGATCATGTGGCGATCGATCGCTACAAACGCGGCGATCGATCGCCGAAGGCCAGTAGGCAAAATCAAAGGAAGGCGATCGATCGCCATGAATGGCGCGATCGATCGCCTCAAGCCAATGAAGTCTGGGGATCGATCGCCTCGATGTAGCGATCGATCGCTAGATGTGGAATAGTGAAAAATGATGTTTTTGTTGGATTTTTGATTTTTGGTCTATATATTGGCATCTAATATTGTGTTGTACACTGGTGTAGAGCCTTCACAGATAGCTACACAGCGCAGGAGATAGAGTCCTGCAACACACCATATTTTGGAAAGGTACGTAAGCGACGTACGGGCATCCCAACGGTAACATGTATTTTATGTTCGTCTATTTGACACATGTTAGATACAAAGTTGTGCATTATGAGTATGATACATGTTGTTATGCATTGTTGTTGCATATGTATGTTGTGGAATAAAGAGTGTGTATTCCACGAGTCAGGGTTATCACAGTGATGATTTTAATGCTTACCGCTTATACCGCTAAAAATGTGGAGCGGGAGGGGGGAGGCTCGCTTGGACATGGAGGCGAGGTTTACCATACGAAGCGAGGATGGAAATACCGCTTGTATGAAGAAGCGAGGGAGAGGATCGCTTGTTATGAAGTTATGAAGCGAGGGGCATTAAAATACACTGATGATAAACTGATTAAGGATTGAAGTAAAGATTTAAGAAGTAAAGATATGTCATGACATTTATTTAAGAAGCCATAATATCATATATTGATTTTATTATGAGTTATGGTACAGGGACAACCAAAATGGGCGTTTTAAATGCATTGGAAGTTCAGGAAGTATCCTATGCCTATGATTTATGCATTTATGCTTTACATTCATATTATGATTGATATGAATTATGATATGCTCATGTGTTGGGGGTTGTCTTTGTAGGTGCTTTTGACGATGAGAACCAGGGTCGGGGTTGATACTATGAGCTGTAAGGAGTGCTACAGGATTAGCAGACCAAGAATTTCTTTTTGTTTAGTTTCTACAAAGTGTAGAGTAAAGCTATAAGTGTAGTACCTTTTGTTAGGAATTTGTATAATTCCTTTTTGAAATTTTGGTACTGTAATCTCTTAAGCTCAGGTAATCAACACGGCCTAATACTCTGATTTATTTATGATTAGTTCTATTAATTGCACATTAGTACCTTGTTTAGATAATGGGGTCTCACATTTAGTGGTATCAGAGCATTGGTGAGATAACCAGGGAACGAGTAAAGGGTAGCCTTTAGAAACAAGTTGGCTAGGTATTCATTGGTGGGCATGTTTATGCATATGGTGCATATTTTTGTATAAGTTGTTATACTAACATGCTTTTGAATATGATTACTCTTGTTATCTAACGGCTTATGTTATGAACTGCTTTTGGTATTGTTGTTAACCACTGTACAGCATGGAGGCTATTAATCTGGAGAACCTCAATGAAGGGGTAGGAGATGTAAGCAGTATCAATGCCAGTATTGCTCAGTCAAATCCTATACTGCCACCTGCTGTAGGCGTGGAGCCTAGTGCACAGATACTGCTACCAGGGGAGATAAGTTTGACCCAGTTCTTGAGTTATCATCCACCGCTATTTGAAGGGACTGGGACTGGGGAAGCAGCCGAGGAATGGCTAGAGAGACTAGAGCAGATTTTTGTATCGGCACCCTGTGCACGGACTGCCTGGCTGAAATTGGCAGAGTTTCAGTTAGCAAAGAAGTCTTCCCTGTGGTGGAAGACAATAGTGATGGAGCTGAGGGCTCAGGGTATGACAGTGGATTGGACTGTGTTCAGGACCCGGTTTCTTAACCGGTATTTCTCCGCCGCCGCCAGACAAGTAAAGGAAGATGAGTTTACCAATCTTAAGCAGGGCAGCATGACTGTCTCAGATTATGCCATGCAATACTCTTCACCGTTGAGGTATGTGCCTCACATTGCTGTGAACGGTCATGCCAAGATGAGGCATTTTCTGAAAGGTCTGAGGCCAGAATTGTTTGATCGGGTTGTCTCCAACAACCCCAGCTCATTTGATGATGCCCTGACTAGGGCAGAGCTGGCAGAGATTGGGGTTAGCGTGTACAAGGAAGCGGTACCCCCTTTTGTACCACCACAGAGACCGGTTGTTGACAGTTTGAGGCCACGAGGAGACCAGTTTAAGCCTCGTGGGGCTTCTTCGTCTTCTAGATTTGGTGGGAAGAAATTTCAAAATCAGAAGCAGGGTAATTGAGGACCATCGCAGGGAAATAGAACAGGAGGGAACAAGTGTGACAACTGTGGGGGATTTCATCTGACTCGTGACTGTCGAGGCTGTTATGTTTGTGGCAGGGTGGGCCACCTGGCTGGGGCTTGTCCCAATCGGGTAGGTCAGACAGACTCAGGGCCGAATAGGCCAAGATTTGACGCTAGGACGGCACCACCGAGGCAGTAGTTTTCACCTCGACCACAGGGAGGTCAGGCGGCAGGACCGCCGCAGGGTCAAGTATATGCACTGACTCGAGAGCAGGCAGAGGCAGCCCCGGAGGAGGTGATTGATGGTACGTGTCACGTACCCTGCATTTATTTTGGTAGATACATGTGCTTCTCATTCATTTGTATCTTCTGCTTTTGTGGAGAGATACCACTTGTGTTCGTCTCCGTTGCCCACGCCTCTCATGGTCTCGACACCCACAGGAAAGCATGTGATTGCAGATCGTCTGTTATCTGATTGCCTCATTTATTTTGAGGGCAATGATCTGAGGGCCGATCTGATTTTGTTGGATATGGCAGATTTTGACTGCATTGTCGGAATTGATGTGTTGAGTAGATACCAGGCTGTGGTTGATTGCCGACAGAAGATGGTGCGCTTTCTATCTGATCAGGGATTTCAGTGGACCTTCTATGGGGACGGCTCTCGTCCCAAGATTCCGTTGATTTCGGCAGTTAAGATGTCACGGTTGTTAGAACGCGGTCACTCATGCTATATTATTTATGCCGTGGACGTATCAGAGGAAAATGAAGAGTTGAGGATCGAGGATATACCAATAGTTGCGGAATTCACCGATGTGTTTCCGGATGAGATTCCAGGTTTTCCGCCGATCAGAGATGTGGAGTTTGAGATTGAGTTATTGCCAGGATACATCTGCTGTTTCCCGTGCCCCTTATAGGATGGCACCGGCAGAGCTGAGGGAGCTAAAAGTGCAGTTGCAGGAGCTCCTCGACAAAAGATACATTCGCCCTAGTGTATCACCATGGGGTGCACCAGTCTGTTCGTGAAGAAAAAGGATGGTTCGATGGGCCTGTGCATCGATTACCGTCAATTGAATAAAGTGACGATTAAGAACAAGTACCCTCTTCCGAGGATTGATGACTTATTTGATCAGCTTCAGGGCACAGAGCTTTACTCGAAGATTGACTTGAGGTAAAGCTATCACCAGATACGAGTTAGAGCTGATGACGTTCAAAAGACAGCTTTTCGAACTCGGTATGGGCACTACGAGTTCTTAGTGATGCCATTCGGGGTGACGAATGCCCCTGCAGTATTTATGAGCCTGATGAACAGAATATTTCAGAAGTATCTTGATCAATTCGTGATCGTGTTTATTGATGACATTCTTATCTATTCAAGAAGTAAGGAGGAGCATGCCAATCATTTGAGGACGGTGCTTCAGATCCACCGAGATCATCAGTTGTACGCCAAGCTCAGCAAGTGTGAGTTCTTGCTGAGCAGTGTTGCGTTCTTGGGTCACATTATCTCTCGAGAGGGGATATCAGTAGATCCCAGGAAGATAGAGACAGTTATGGATTGGTCTACGCCGACTTCAGTCACTGAGATCCGAAGTTTCCTTGGTTTGGCTGGGTATTATCGACGCTTTGTCGAAGGGTTTTCAAAGATTGCCAAGCCATTGACGCAGCTAACTCAGAAGAGAGTTCCATTCTGTTGGTCGGAAGCTTGTGAGCAGAGCTTCCAATAGTTGAAGCACAGATTGACTTCAGCGCCAGTAATTCCAAGGGAGAACAAGGGGTTCGCTCTCTATACCGACGCATCGCTTCAGGGTCTAGGATGCGTGCTGATGCAGGATAAACACGTTGTGGCTTACGCTTCGAGACAATTGAAGCCACACGAGATGAGGTATCCAGTCCATGATTTGGAGCTAGCAGCTATAGTGTTTGCCTTGAAGATATGGCGACACTACTTATACGGTACCTCATTCACTATCTTCACTGATCACAAGAGCCTGAAGTTCTTGTTTACACAGGCTGAGCTGAATATGAGACAGAGGAGATGGATAGAACTGCTGAAAGATTATGACTTTGAAATCGAATACCATTCGGGAAGAGCAAATTTGACAGCCGATGCTTTGAGTCGGAAGGTGAAGAGCACGGCAAAGGATGCCATGTGTCTATCAGCTATGATGGTCTCCTATTGCCAGTTGGGATTTGATTATGATGTGTCTACTTCACCGGTACAGGTATTGACCTTATTAGCTGAGCCCGTTATTTATGATCACATCAGGAAGGCTCAGGAGACTAACGAGGAAGTTCATAGATGGTTGTCAGTGGTTCATCTGGGTCAGTCGTCGAAGTTCAGGACGGCTGAGTATGGTTCCTTGAGGTTAGGTGATCGATGGGTGATTCCGAATACGCCTGAGTTGCATCAGAGAATACTACAGCGAGCTCATTGCAGCAGGATGAGTATCCACCCGGGCGGAAAGAAAATGTATAAGGACTTATGCAGCCAGTTTTGGTGGAGACGAATGAAACAATATGTCACCACATTCGTCAAGAGATGTCTGATTTGTCAGCAAGTGAAGGCTGAGAGGCAGAGGCCTGGTGGTGAGCTTAGAAGTTTGGAGATACCAAAATGGAAGTGGGAGCACGTATCCATGGACTTCGTGACCCACTTACCGAGGACTGTTTCGGGTTTTGATACCATCTGGGTAGTCGTGGACAGACTGACTAAAGCGGCTCACTTCATTCCATACTGTATGACCTTCACGTACTTGAGGATGTCACAGTTATATGTCAGAGATGTAGTGAGACTGCATGGGATCCCTGTTTCGATTGTGTCTGATCGAGATCCGCGGTTTACATCTCACTTCTGGGAAGGTCTTCAGTCAGCCCTGGTAAAAAAATGAGGTTGAGCACAACATATCATCCCCAAACGGACGGACAGACCGAGCGAGCGTACCATACAGACGCTTGAAGATATGTTACGGGCTTGTGTGTTGGAGTTCGATACTTCTTGGCAGGACTCAGTAGCCTTAGTAGAGTTTTCTTATAACAATAGCTACCAAGCGAGCATACAGATGGCTCCTTTTGAGGCTCTCTATGGTAGACGTTGTAGGTCGCCTTTATATTGAGATTATGTGGACCGTAAATCGGTCGGAGGACCAGAGTTGGTCCAAGAAATGGAAGAAAAGGTAAAGGTGATCAGAAGGAAAATGAAAGCAGCCCAGGACAGACAGGTAGCGTATGCTAATCAATGGCGTCGGCCGTTAGAGTTTCAGTTGGGTGACATAGTCTTTTTGAAGATCTCACCTTTCAGAGGTGTAGTACGTTTTGGGATGCGGGGGAAGTTATCCCCGAGATATGTTGGGCCGTATGAGATCTTACAGCGTGTTGGTACTCTGGCATACCTATTGGCTTTACCGCCCTCTCTATCCGGCATACATGATGTGTTTCATGTGTCTATGTTGCGGAAGTACGAGCCAGATCCTTCTCATGTGTTGCAACCTTCTGAGGTTCAGATAGAGTCCGATGTTTCCTATGTGGAGCGGCCAATCAGGATTCTGGATCGGGCAGATCACAGACTACGAAACAAAGTTATTCCTATGGTCAAAGTTCAGTGGGATCGTAGGGGTGTCGAGGAGGCCACGTGGGAGACGGAGCGACACATGGTGCAGCACTACCCGGAACTGTTTTCTGGTATGTGATTTATGTTTTGTTTTATATTGGGTAAGTGCATGCTGATTTCGAGGACGAAATCTTATAAGTAGGGGAGTATTGTGATATCCCCGAAATGATTATGTGTTTTTAAACATTAATTATTTAATGAAGATTATGGTATTAATTCATTGGGTTGAATTAATTATATTGGGGAAATTTATTTCAGGGTGCATGTGTTATATGTTGGGAATTTGGGTTGTGGTATGATTTTTGGGGTGTGTGTTGGTCATTGTGGTATAGCATGTTTAATTGGGAATTTGAAGTATTTTATTGTTTAAATACTATAAAATATCATGTGAGTATATTTTAATACATCGTGCTAAATACCGGGACCAAAACATAACACATCACACCACCCAACACCCAACCACCCCCCTTGACCCATGCCCTGCCAGCTGAGCCCATACCTTACTTTCCTCTTCTCCCACTCCACCTTCCCATTGCTGAAACTCCTCCATTTCTCTCCCAAAAATCATCCAACACTCCAGCTTCAAGTAGGAGGAGGGATTTGATGATTTATTGACCAAGAAACTTGCCAAAAATCGGAGCAAAATAGGGTGAGGAATCATGTTCTGGTTTTGATTTAAAGTTTGTTTAAGCTCATGTTTTACTTGGTGTGAAAATGGCATGCTAGCTTAGGTTTTGGTAAACCTTCGATTCAAGTTCATTTATGGTGTTTTTATGATGTTCCTAGCATGTTTATATGAGCATGTTATATGTGTTATGTGGTAGATTTGTCGGCTTGAATATATGTGTTTGAAAATCTGGGTAAAGAAATATGTTACCCTGTTTCCAGAAAGCTTGGGTGAGCATTGATGTTGTTGGGTGATTTTCAAGCATGTGGGTTTTAAGTATGGGTATAACTTTGATATGAATGCACTCAGGGTAGTATATTGTAGCTCTTAAAACATTTGTTCAAGCATGAGGTGTGCCTTATATGCTAGATTGGATGGTATGAATATGAGTGTTCGAAAATCTGGAAAATATCGCGCACAGAGCATGTGGCGATCGATCGCCGAAGGCCAGTAGGCAAAATCAAAGGAAGGCGATCGATCGCCATGAATGGCGCGATCGATCGCCTCAAGCCAGTGAAGTCTGGCGATCGATCGCCTCGATGTAGCGATCGATCGCCAGGTGTGGAATAGTGAAAAATGATGTTTTTGTCGGATTTTTGATTTTTGGTCTATATATTGGCATCTAATATTGTGTTGTATACTGGTGTAGAGCCTTCACAGATAGCTACACAGCGCATGGGATAGAGTCCTGCAACACACCATATTTTGGAAAGGTACGTAAGCGATGTACGGGCATCCCAACGGTAACATGTATTTTATGTTCATCTATTTGACACATGTTAGATGCAAAGTTGTGCATTATGAATATGATACATGTTGTTATGCATTGTTGTTGCATATGTATGTTGTGGAATAAAGAGTGTGTATTCCATGAGTCAGGGTTATCACAGTGATGATTTTAATGCTTACCGCTTATACCGCTAAAAATGTGGAGCGGGAGGGGGGAGGCTCGCTTGCACATGGAGGAGAGGTTTACCATACGAAGCAAGGATGGAAATACCGCTTGTATGAAGAAGCGAGGGAGAGGATTCCGCTTGTTATGAAGTTATGAAGCGAGGGGCATTAAAATACACTGATGATAAACTGACTAAGGATTGAAGTAAAGATTTAAGAAGTAAAGATGTCATGACATTTATTTAAGAAGCCATAATATCATGTATTGATTTTATTATGAGTTATGGTACAGGGACAACCAAAATGGGCATTTTAAATGCATTGGAAGTTCAGGAAGTATCCTATGCCTATGATTTATGCATTTATGCTTTACATTCATATTATGATTGATATGAATTATGATATGCTCATGTGTTGGGGGTTGTCTTTGTAGGTGCTTTTGACGATGAGAACTAGGGTCGGGGTTGATACTATGAGCTGTAAGGAGTGCTACAGGATTAGCAGAACAGGAATTTCTTTTTGTATAGTTTCTACAAAGTGTAGAGTAAAGCTATAAGTGTAGTACCTTTTGTTAGGAATTTGTATAATTCCTTTTTGAAATTTTGGTACTGTAATCTCTTAAGCTCAGGTAATCAACACGGCCTAATACTCTGATTTATTTATGATTAGTTCTCTTAATTGCACCTTATTATCTTGTTTAGATAACGGGGTCTAACACCTTCACATCGAATGCCCCCAATGGTGAACAATGATATTCCGTCAATAAATCCTTATGGAGATTGGTCTCTCTTGGAATGTACAGTCTATTCTGAAAATAGATCAACCCATCTTGAACTGAAAATTGAGATAATGAATGTGGTTCGGACCTGATTTTATTGAAAAATTGTAGGCCGTTGTCAGCAGTGCAAAAATAATCCTTGAGTTGAGAGAGTCATTGAACAGCGGGTGCGGAGAAAGCAACAAACTGAGGTATATCTACTCCGGAAAGTGCGTCTGCCACTTTGTTATCGTTTCCTGGTTTATATTTAATTTTGTAATCATACCCCATTTGCTTTGTGAGCCATTTTTGTTGCTCCGGTGTTTGGATGGCTTGAGTGAGAATGTGCTGTAAGCTCCTGTGATCCTTATAAATGATAAACTTCTTGCTAAGAAGATAGTGTCACCATTTTTTGACTGCTTCAGTGATGGAAAATAACTCTCTTGTATATGTTGATGCAGCTTGCATGCGAGGAGTGAGTTTTTTGCTGAAGAATGCGATGGGATGGTCTCCTTGAGATAAAACATCACCAATTGCGAGTCCAGAAGCGTCGGCGGTGAGTTCAGAAGGGTGGAAGAAGTCTGGAAGGGCCAGAACTGGGAGAGTCGTCATTGGAGCTTTGAGTTCGTCGAAAGCTTGGTGAGCTGCTGGAGTCCAGGTAAAGCTGTCATTCTTTAATAGATCAGTGAGAGGAGCGGCTAGAGAGGCATAATTCCGGACAAATCGATGGTAGTACCCGGTGAGACCGAGAAATCTGCGTAGGGTAGTCACTGTGGTTGGGATTGGCCATTTAATAATGGCATGTATCTGTTAGCATTAGATGCCCTACAAGCCAATGTGCCAATTGTTGGCCCGTTGGACCCTAATAACCATAGCCAAATAAATGACCCAAACTCCTATAAATATATGTTCATCTCTAGGGTTAAGGGGTTTTTGTCCTCTCTATACACACTCTCATAGAAAAGCCAACATCACACTAGCACTGGTGTTGTGCTTGTAGATCTGGTCAGGTTGGTTGGACTCGAGGGTGACCGCTATCAAATTCACATCGGTGAACGGTAATTCCTTTTCGTGCATTAATATTCGATATTTGCATGTTAATATATGAATCAGGCGCGATCGACCGTCCCCGGGTCAGATCTGTTATTGTATTATTTCCGCTGCGTTTGGATCTGGCGCCGGGGTACGGAAACCCAACAGTGGTATCAGAGTCAGGTTGCGCTTGGATTCATGTATTTGATAATTAATTTTTATTAGATTGTTTCCCAATAATACTAATCGCGATTGAATTTCAGAAATTTTGGAGTCCGGATAAATATAGAAAATCGACTAAAAACGAGTTTTGGTTGAATATCCCAGATTTTTTTTCATCAGATCGTCACCACCATGTGGGCTGGAAGCAGCGGCGGCGTACTCGGCACACGCGGCGGCGAGGCTGAGAACTGTTCTCCGATATCTTGCGCTGCTAGCGCAGGGCATGCAAATCGCAGCTAACCCATAGTTGGCGGAGCGACGCGCGATTAAGTGGCTTCGCGATTCAGATGCGCGGCCAGTTCTTTGTCCTCCACATTCTCGCGCCGAGTTTCTATTTTTTTTTTCAGAAGAACTCGTTGTGCGCGAGACTCCTGGATGGGCGAGATGGAGGCGGCGGCTCGAGCTAGGGTTTCTGAAACCCTAGCCGCCGCTGCCTTGGAGAAGATGATGAATAGTATCTGTTAGGGTTTGATGAAAAGTTTCTACGAAATTTTTAAACAAAAAAAAAATTGGTTTTTTGATAAATCCGAAAATAAGGATAATTTTTGGGTTGAAATTGCATCTTTTAATTTTTGGATCCAAATTGTTTGGAGTCCATAATTTTTTTGGGTCATTTTAGATGTTTTATCCGGATATTATTTTTGAAATAATAAATCATAATACTTAATCTATTAAAAATGTGCTTTTTAATTTATTAAATGTAAAATGGAGATTTTACAATTAGTTGAAAATTTAATTAATTGAAAAATGAATGAAAATGTTTCATTTAATTTGTTAATTTTATTTTTGGCTAATATTATGAGTTGAGGTAAAATAGTGATTTTACCAATTAATCGATAATTTAATTAATTAGAAATTAAATGAAAGTGTTTCATTTAGTTTGTTAATTTTATGTTTTGATTAATATGATTAATAGGTAAAATGATTTTACCAATTAATTGAAATTTAATTAATTAGAAATTAAATAAAATGGTTTTATTTAATTTGTTAATTTAATTTTCAAATTAATTATGCGATTAGTGGGAAACGATAGAATAAATTAATTATTGTGCTCTAATTACATGTTATGTAATTAGTACAATTACATATGATGTAATTGTTTAGTTTAATGTTTAATTGCATATGATGTGATTGCATGATGGATGATTACGGGCCTTGACCAATTTGTTTAGGTGGATGTTTAGGTTTTTATTGTTTCATTATTATTGTGATTTTGGTTATCGGGCCTGCGAGCCTGCTCTCTCTATTTTCTGATGTATCCCACCCCGGATTTGTATCCCTATTCTCTTGTTTGCATGATGTAAATGTAAAATCTTTAGAATTAGTGGGAGATCGAGATTGAAGATGGAGCATCAAGAATCAAGACATGTATAATGGAAGCAAAAATGTAATAGGATTGCATTACATACCTGCATCACCTTAGACAGACTTGTGATCAACGTATGGCTCACGTGGATCAATTAGGAAAAGGCCGTAATCGTCCATATTTATTTTTATTATGCATGTGATGTATGATAAGTGTTTGTTTGTATGTTTTATTAGTACAAATGATTGCATGAATAAAACATAGTTGCATGATAAGTGTTTGTTTGTATGTTTTATTATCAAAGCTACTAAATAACTCATACTACTTTAAAGTTGAGCCACAATGACAAACTTTTTAGGCATGTGACACTTTTCACAATAAATAAAATCTTGTAAATATCACTGATTTGTCCAAGTGAAGAATCATTGACCTTGAAAGGGTTTGAACACAGAATACCAAAATATTGAAAGAAGTAAAAGAAAAAACAGATCGTAATACACTAACTCTATATCCCCCACAAAAAAATTCCATTGCCCATTTCTTAGTTGAGTGATTTATATAATGATGGACAAAGATAAGATATAAAAGAAAGTGCAAAACTAAAAATGCATTGATAATAAGAGCTTTATCTGTAAAAAGAGGGATTTAGGCATATAAACTGTGCGATAGAAATAATTCTGAAACAAACTCATAATGGCCAACTTGCTACTTCTGTTGCAAAGTTCCATGCTAAAACGGGTATGTATCTATGCCGGCAGTTTTACGGCCTTCGCGGAATGGAACAGGGATTTCGCGGAGTGAAATGACGATTTCACAGCTGGAAAGGAACGGAACGACCAAAACATAATTTTTTAATTTTTTCCAATAATTTCTTAAATACTTTTATTTAATTAATTTTATTTAATTTTAAAAAATACCGCGACAATAATCACGGCCGTTCCGTGAAATAACGTTGGAACTGGAATGGAGGCCTCTGTTCCGGACACCGCGACGGCGACGGCGAACCATGGTACCACCAATAAACATTGACGGCCACAAACACAATTGTACCATTTGAAAAACTGATTTTGCATGCTTTATCTCTTACTTTATACACTTAAGTTTTTTTTCCATTTCTTTAATATTCTTAGTCTCTCATCTTTGTTTATCCATTCCCCACTTCTCTCACCAAATTAGAAAGCATTTTGCCAAATTGGAAATGTTGGTCACGCAATTGTAAATACATTTTGTGCCATTGATAAGAACAAAATCGAACACTCCGAGTCTATACCAAACTCTAAGCAAAAGCAATGCAATATAATTTCTGATTGAATGCATTGTTCTCTTTACAAGTATTTAACCCTTACCTCTAGAACATAATATTAGAATAAAAACATGGTGTAACCAACTAGAGAGAGAAAACACCATCTACACGTGACATATTCTCACATGATGTAATCATTTGCCTTGCTCAAGTAGGTTGGTTACGCTTTCTGGCATGACGTTTCTTCCCTCCTGCCTCACTCCTTCGGCTGCTGCTTCATGATTAATTTCTTCTTCTTTGTCACATGGGCTGCTCCTTTAGCTAAGCCTTCCATATGAGCTCAAGCCATTGTAAGTAATCCAACAAGCATACAACGCAGCGAAATTTAGAATTTTGGATTACTAGAACCGTGGATCTATACAAAGTTATCATATCGGATAAAGGATCATAAGAGTCTCACCCTTGTAGCGTGTTTGAGCAGATTCCACAAGCACCACGGCCAACGAATTCCGAGTCACGAACAACACCTCCAAGGTCTTGCCTCTATGGTATCAACACGATCAAATCGAAAGGGATGTTCAAGAACAAGTTGCTAGACTTATTCTTGAACCAAAACAAACTCTCGGTTCAAAACCGATCAACGGCGGCCGATAAAACCACTATAGACGGCGGCGGTGGCCGTGAGGAATAGTGTAATAGGCGGCGGCCGAGAGCTTGTGTTTAGGTTTTATGAATTGTAGGATTAATCTCATTAATCACCTTGTTATCATATATATATATTGGATTTAATTAAAGGTTCAAGACTTTCTTAAAGCTTCATGGGCCCAAACCCATGATTTAATTAAATCCTTATAATCATTTAATTAAGACTCTTCTTAATTAATGAATTCATCCAATGAATTTAATTCCCCTTATCGATTTAATCTTTTGTGCGACCAGATAGGATCTTGTAATGTTGGCAGTGACATAAAATCTCATTTTACGTCACAAGCAATGAGCGGTATCTAGCAACACATCAAGGCTACCCAAATTACAAGAATGTCTTTGACTCGACATAACCTTTAGAACTTGTGATAATATTAACCATGTAACTTAATCCCTTTGTCCTTTGTGTTTAGATTGAACACGAGTCATGTAATAGTCATACTCGTATATTCAATCTTTATTTCTTGATCCCCAAGTAGAACTAGAATAAACGAATAAGCTCGATATCACATATCGACTCATTCGAGCACGTCCATGCATTTTAGTCTTACTTGATCAAGGGCCCAAACACTTCTCCTGTTATATAGGAGGGACAAATCCTATCTCGATCAATCAACATCCCTCTACATAGTTCGTAGTGTATCCAATAGTTGCCTTTGTAGTTTACCCTATTACAGGTAACGTTTGACAATATCAAGATACATAACTCCTTATGTTGGGATCTCTGATGATCTCAAGTCGTAAGGATTACATACATTATTATCACTATGAGAATTGCTTATGACACTCATATAACTATCCATGTAGCATTCTCATGGTGGGTCTGTCCAGTACATCGTTCTCTAACATGTACCCATGTGTTGATTTGATATCTCATATCTATGAACAATTCATCAATTAAAACATAGTAGTCTCAATGTATTATCATTATCCTTATTTATGATAATACTTGACTATGGACAATCTTTAAGAATAATACAATATTATTCTAAGGACATTAACTTATATATCAATTAATATTGCATAGATATTCGAATAATATATAATAATGATTTGCCATTCATAAAATCATAATACATTGTATGTCATAAACAATCATCTAATGACTTGTCTTAGGGCATATCCCAACAAATCTCCCACTTGAACTAAGACCAATCAGACATATACCTAATGCCTAGAAATCTAGTATGACGATCATGCTTCTGCTGTGACAGTGGCTTCGTCAATGGGTCAGATACATTATCATCTGTTTGTACTTTCCATATTTTAACATCTCCCCTTTCAACGATTTCTCGAATGAAATGAAAGCGCCGAAGTATGTGTTTGGATCTTTGGTGAGATCTAGGTTCCTTAGCCAATGTGATCGCTCCATTGTTGTCACAATAGAGTTCTATCGGATCTTTAATGCTAGGCACCACTCCAAAGTTCGATTTCTCCTCTCGGATACACCATTCCATTGTGGAGTATACGGAGGAGTGAGTTGTGGGACTATCCCACACTCCTTTAGATAGTCATGAAACTCTTGGCTTAAGTATTCACCTCCTCGATCTGATCGAAGGATTTTGATACTTTTGCCAAGTTGGTTTTGTACTTCATTCTTGAAATCTTTGAACTTTTCAAAGGTTTCATGCTTATGCTTCATTAGGTACACATACCCATATCTACTGAGGTCATCAGTAAATGTAACGATGTATTTTAAACCACCTCTAGCTTGTGTATTTATTGGTCCACATACATCACTATGTATTAGTCCCAATAAAACATTTGCCCTTTCAACATGTCCCTTGAAAGGGGCTTTAGTCATCTTGCCCATTAAACAAGACTCGCATGTTTCATATGATTCAAAATCAAATGAATCCAAAACTCCATCCTTATGAAGTTTTGATATGCGTTTCTCGTTTATGTGGCCCAAGCGACAATGCCAGAGATAAGTTGGATTAGAATCATTATTCTTAATCCTTTTAGTATTTATGTTATAGATAGGCATATCAAGATTTAATACATAAAGACCATTAATCATTTGTGCACTAGCATAAAACATATCATTTAAATAAATAGAACAACAGTTGTCCTTTATCATAAATGAAAATCCACACTTGTCCAAACAAGAAATAGAAATAATGTTTTTTAGTAATAGATGGCACAAAATAACAGTCTTTTTAAATCAACAATAAACCAGAAGGTAAAGCTAAACAATAATCTCCTATAGCTAATGCAGCAACTCTTGCTCCATTTCCAACTCGGAGATCAACTTCACCTTTCGCCAACGTCCTACTCCTTTTGAGATCCTGCACATTTACACAAATGTGAGATCCACATCCAGTATCTAATACCCATGATGAAGAAGTAGATAAATTGACTTCTATAACAAAAATACCTGAAGTGGAAGTCACACTTCCTTTCTTGAGATCCTCCAGAACTTTGCAATTTTTTTCCAATGACCGGTCTCACCGCAATGGAAACAGTTCCCTTCTTTTGCTATCCCTCCGTTTGGCTTAAGTGCAGAAGCTTTTGGCTTAGATTTAACAAAGACCTTCTTGTTCTTCTTGAAACTCTTAGCTTTAGTCTTTCCTTTGCTCTTATTCACAATAAGAACATTTGTAGGCTTAGACTTCTTGCTAGTTGTTTCAAAAGTTCTAAGCATGCCAAGTAACTATGGTAGAGTCTTTTCAATTTCAATCATATTGTAATTCAAGACAAATTGACTGAAGCTTTCAGGCAACGATTGCAAGATCACGTCAGTGGCCAACTCTTGGTCCAAAGGAAAACCTAGCTTCTCCAGATTCTCAATATACCCAATCATCTTGAGTACATGAGTTCCAACCAGACTTCCTTCTACCATTCTACACTGGAACAACGCTTTAGAGACGTCATACCTCTCTTGTCTTGCTTGTTGTTGGTACAGTTGCTTAAGATGCTCGATCATATCGAACACCTCCATTTCCTCATGTTGCTTCTGAAGCTCAGAGTTCATGGTGGCAAGCATAAGGCACCCAACATCAAGTGCGTCATTTTGATGCTTCTTGTAAGCATCTTTATCATCCTTAGCAGCCGTCAGGGGAGATTCCTCAGCAGGTAAGGGTTCCTATAGGACATATTGTTTCTTTTCTTGTTTGAGGACTATCCTCAAGTTCCTATACCAGTCTAGGAAATTTGTCCCATTTAATTTGTCCTTCTCAAGGACCGATCGCAGTGATAATGTGCTTGTTACGTTGTTAGTTGCCATAGATATCTACAATATAAATATGCAAAATAAGTTTATGATTTTAATCATTTAATATGGTCTTATATTAAATGACACTCCCACTATTTTGTTTAAAATTATCAACCCTCGAAACCTTTAGTGGGTCAAGATCCATATTTCACCTAATCTTGAGTTAGCTTTGGCTAATCGCCCAAGACTCGGTTATTTAGGTAGACAACACTTTGTCAATTACATCACATGTAATTCTTGGATAGTTGGACGAACAACGCTTTGTTCAAATTCATCAAATGAATTATTATCCAACCACATGCCTCTAGGTGCCCAATCCTATTGAGATAACCTAGTTAAGTCGTACCCAATTTAAAGTAAAACGGATATCACTATTATCCTTTCGCGCCTTACAAAGATTGCCACGGTGCTTTGCTTTGGCAAACCCACACATGTTCAATCGATGTCTTGACGAGTACTTTTAATTTGGAAGGCATCTAAAACTTAATATTTTAGAGGGATTTATTGATCTCATGATTTTATTATTGATAATTTAAAATATGTCCACTACATATACGCATATACATATCTACATATATGTATAATAAAATTATCAAACTAAAACATAAGATAAATCATGCATCACATACATAAATTAAACGTCACATGGTTATAGCCCCTACTAGCAATTTTCTTAAGCCAATGAGAAAATCCTAAGAGTCAACCTAAGGTAACTACACAAGCACCTTCCTTTGGCTCCAAATTGTGAATGACATCCTCATCCCGGCACAATGCTCCATCTTCATTGATCACCATCAATAAATAAACTATACTATATAACATTTACAAATATAGAGAATTCCTCGATTCACATTCGAGGGGAACATATGGGAGGGATAACATTTAGAATAAAATAGAGAAGGCACGACTCGCAGGTCGTATTATAAATTACCAATATTCACAAATCCTATCTAATAGGTCAAATGGCTATAACCATGCACCATGCTCAAACAACACATAAAACATGCTTTAACATTTAATTAATTAAATTCTAAAACATTTTAAAATTTAATTCTAATTAAAACTGTAAAATAAAATTTTGAAAATTATCGTACGCTCGGGACATCACATGCCACGAACTTAATGCGACTCAAACCATGAACCAAATGGGTCCGACCCATCTAACCACACGGCTGGACCATGCATGGGCCTAGGGTTCGAAACCCTAGCCCAAGCCATGGTTCGAGCATGTGCGGCGCCGCTAGGGTTCCAAACCCTAGCCGCCGCCGTGTGGTTTTCATGTTCTTCGAGCCACATGGTTCGAAGTTCTTAGCCACGAGCCACGGTCCAACCATGCACGGATTATGATGGTGGCGGCTTGACCATCTCGAGCCAATGGGTTCGAAAAACCCTAGCTCTCACATGGAAGTAGCCGTCAACCCTCATATTTCCGTGGACCATGATTGAACCATCTTGCATGGCATTAAAACTTATCGAGCCAAAAGAGTTCCAAACTCAAGCCATGTTTCGACACTTCCATGCACAATTATTAGCCACAACGGCTAAACCATCTCGAGCCAAGGGTTCGAAAACCCTAGCCCTCATGTGGCAGCCGTGTGTCATTTGTGATGGTGGTGGTCGAACCATCTCATGCTTTGGGCTCGGTTTTGCGCCTTCATGTATCGTATACAATATACTTTAAATAATTACACAAACTCGAATTACTCATATCATATATGATTATATATAGTTTTATTAGCATTCAATACAAATCTAAATATGATTAAACAATTAACCATATAAATCCGATATGAGCTTTATACACGGCTCTGATACCACTTTAAGTAATCCAACAAGTATACAACGCAGCGGAATTTAAAATTTTGGATTACTAGAACCGTGGATCTATACAAAGTTATCTATCGGATAAAGGATCATAAGAGTCTCACCCTTGTAGCGTGTTTGAGCAGATTCCACAAAGCACCACGTCCAACGAATTCCGAGTCACGAGCAACACCTCCAAGGTCTTGCCTCTACGGTATCCACACGATCAAATCGAAAGGGATGTTCAAGAACAAGTTGCTAGACTTATTCTTGAACCAAAACAAACTCTCGGTTCAAAACCGATCAACGACGGCCGATAAAACCACTATAGACGGCGGTGGCCGTGAGGAATAGTGTAATAGGCGGCGGCCGAGAGCTTGTGTTTAGGTTTTATGAATTGTAGGATTAATCTCATTAATCACCTTGTTATCATATATATATATTGGATTTAATTAAAGGTTTAAGAATTTCTTAAAGCTTCATGGGCCAAACCCATGATTTAATTAAATCCTTATAATCGTTTAATTAAGACTCTTCTTAATTAATGAATTCATCCAATGAATTTAATTCCCCTTACCGATTTAATCTTTTGTGCGACCCGATAGGATCTTGTAATGCTGGCAGTGACATAAAATCTCATTTTACGTCACAAGCAATGAGCGGTATCTAGCAACACATCAAGGCTACCCAAATTACAAGAATGTCTTTGACTCGACATAACCTTTAGAACTTGTGATAATATTAACCATGTAACTTAATCCCTTTGTCCTTTATGTTTAGATTGAACACGAGTCATGGAATAGTCATACTCGTATATTCAATCTTTATTTCTTGATCCCCAAGTAGAACTAGAATAAACGAATAAGCTCGATATGACATATCGACTCATTCGAGCACGGCCATTGTGATATCCCCGAAATGAATATGTGATTTTAATCATTTATTTAAATTATGATGATTTTTGGTGTTAATTCATGGGGTTGAATGAATATTATTGAGAAGATACATTTCAGGGTGCATGTGATATATGTTGAGATTTTGGGGTTGTGGCATGTTTATTTGGGGTGTGTGTTATTTGTTTTGGTGAAGCATGTTTATATGGGAATTTAAGTATTTTATTGAGGAAATACTATAAATATCATGTGAGGATATTTTAATACATCGTGCTAAGTACCGGGACCAAAACATAACACATCATACCACCCAACACCCAACTCCCCCCCAACCCATACCAATCAACTGTGCATAAGCTGATTAATCATCCCACTTGGCTCAATCATTCAGCCTTCTTCTCCCTTCCCAAATCTCGAGCCTTTCTCTCCCAAATAACCTCCAACACTTGCTGAGCAAAACCGTGAGGAGCCTTGCCATTTTCATTCCTTGGAAGCCTCTCAAAAATCAGAGCAAAGTAGGGTGAGAAACCATGCTCTGTTTTTGATTTAAGCTTGTTAAGTTCTTGCTTTTAAGTGGTGTGATTTTGGCATGTTAGCTTAGGTTTCTTAAAACCTTCGATTTAAATGCTTACATGGTGTTATTATGAAACTCTCAGTATTTTTTCCTTGAGCATGTTACATGTTTTATGTGAAGGAATAAAGCATGTGAAGTAGGGTGTTCGAAAATCTGGGTAGATAATTGCCCTGTTTTTCTGGAAAATGTGGATTTGGAGTGATTTTGAGGAGGTGATATCATGCATGTTAAATGGGTTTTTGGGTGGACCTTCGATTTGAGTACATGCATGGTAGTTTTGTAAAGCCCAGGACGTTTTTATGCGAGCATGTTTTATGATTTATGTTGTAGCTTTAATAGCATGAAATGAAGTGCTCAAGAAATCTGGAAATGAAATATGTTGTCCTGTTTCCAGAAAAGTTGATCGAGTACTTGTGTAAATGGACGACGTTTATGCATGTGGATTGATATTTGGGGTATAAATTTGATATGAGTACACTCAGGGTAGTGTATTGTAGCTACTAGCATAATTGTTTAAGTATGTGGTGTATCTTGCATGCTGGATCGAAGGGTATGAAAATGGGTGTCAAAGAAATCTGGAAATTTATCGCACAGAGCATGTGGCGATCGATCGCCACAAATGGGACGATCGATCGCCGAAGGCCAGTGGCCAAAATCAAAGGCGAGCGATCGTTCGCCTCGAGGTAGCGATCGATCGCCCGAGGTAGAATATGAACAAAATATAATTGTTGTATTTTGTTAAATTTTTGATATTGGATTGTAATGAGACATCTAAAATTGTGTTGTACACTGGTGTAGAGCCCTCACAGACAGCTACACAGCGCAGGGGATAGAGTCCCACAACACACTACATTTTGGAAAGGTACGTAAGCGACGTACGGGCATCCCAACGGTAAGATGTACTTTATGTTTGTCTTTTTGACACATGATGAATGCAATGTGATGCATTAAGAGTATGATACATGTTATTATGCATTGTTGTTGCATATTATGCATTGTTGTTGCATATTGTGATGTGGAATAAAGAGGTGTATTCCACGAGTCAAGAGAGATCACAGTGTATGTTTTAATGCTTATGCTTGTTATGTAGTAATGAATCAGGGAGGATTGTACCGCTCATTATGAGGTTTGTAGAATGAAGCGGGGAAGATTGTACCGCTCATTATGAGGTTTTGTAGTAATGAAGCGGGGAAGATTGTACCGCTCATTATGAGATTATGTAGTAATGAAGCGGGGAAGATTGTACCGCTCATTATGAGATGATGAAGCAAGAAGCATTAAAATAACTGTTGATATATGACTCAAAAGCTATGTAAAGAAAAAGGTGATATGTCATGACATTATTAAAGGATCCATAATTTCATATAATGTGTTTACTATGAATTATGGTACAGGGACAACCAATGGCCGTTGTAAATGGTTGGAAATACAGGAAGTGCTTTGTATTATGATTTGTGCATTTACGCTTTACATTCATATTATGTTGAATATGAATCACGGTATGCTCATGTGTTGGGGGTTGTCTTTGTAGGTGCATTTGATACAGAGAACAGGGGTCAGGGTTGACATGATGAGCTTAATGGAGTGCTAAAGGGGATAGCAGGATAGAGAAACTCTTCTGTATAGTTTTTGCAAAGATAGTGTAAAACTATGGATTTTAGCACCTTCTGGTTAGGAATATGTATGATTCCTTTTTGAAACTTTTGTTACTGAAATCTCTATAAGCTCAGGTTGTCAACATGATTCAATACTCTGATTTAATATGATTAATTCTCTTTAAATGCACCTAATAGTACGTATGAGATAACGGGGTCTCACATTTAGTGGTATCTGAGCAGTGGTTAGATAACCAGGGAAGTGAAGGGTAGCCTTTAGAGACAAGTTGGCTAGGTATTCATTGTTGGGCATGTTATGCATGTGATGCATATTGTTGTATAAGTGTTATACTAACATGCTTTTGAATAAGATACTCTTGTTATCTAACGGCTTATGTTATGAACTGCTTTTGGTATTGTTGTTAACTCTTGTGTTGCAGCATGTCGGCTATTAACCCGGAGAACCTCAATGAAGAGGTAGGGGATATGGGCAGTATGAACGCTAGTATTGCTCAGACGAATCCGTTACCTCCACTTGCTGTAGGCTTGGAGCCTATAGCACAGTTACTGCTACCAGGGGAGATAAGTCTGACCCAGTTCTTGAGCTATCATCCACCACTATTTGAAGGGACAGAGACTGGGGAAGCAGCCGAGGAATGGCTTGAGAGACTGGAACAGATTTTCGTATCAGCACCCTGATCGGAGAGCACCACAGAGACAGGCAGACTCTGGGCCGAATAGGCCAAGGCTTGATTCTGGGAGGGCACCAAAGAGACAGCAGTTTGCACCTCGACCACAGGGAGGTCAGACGACAGGACCGCCACAGGGTCAGGTGTATGCACTGACTAGGGAGCAGGCTGAGGCAGCCCCAGAGGAGGTCATTGCTGGTACGTGCCATTTACTTACGTACCCTGCACTTATATTGATAGATACAGGTGCTTCCCATTCTTTTGTGTCTGCAGCTTTTGTCGAGAGACACCGCTTGTGCTCGTCTCTGTTACCCACGCCTCTCATGGTCTCGACACCTACGGGGAAGCATGTGATTGCTGACCGATTGTTATCTGATTGCCTCATTTATTTTGAGGGCAACGATCTGAGGGCCGATCTGATTCAGTTAGAGATGGCAGACTTTGACTGCATTATCGGCATAGATGTGTTGAGCAGATACCGAGCTGTGGTAGATTGCCAACAGAAGATTGTTCGTTTTCTATCTGATCAGGGGTTCCAGTGGACTTTTTATGGGGACGGCTCTCGTCCAAAGATTCTAGTGATCTCAGCGGTTAAGATGTCGCGATTATTGGAACGCGGCCACACGGGCTACCTTATTTATGCCGTGGATGCATCAGAAGAGAAGGATGTAAGAGCCGAGGACATTCCGGTTGTGGCGGATTTCATTGATGTGTTTCCAGATGAGATTCCAGGGTTTCCGCCGATCAGAGATGTGGAGTTTGCCATTGAGCTGCTGCCGGGGACATCAGCCATTTCTCGTGCCCCATACAGGATGGCATCAACAGAGCTGAGGGAGCTGAAGGTACAGTTACAGGAGCTCCTCGACAAGGGATACATTCGTCCTAGTGTATCGCCTTGGGGTGCACCAGTCTTGTTCGTGAAAAAGAAGGATGGTTCAATGCGTCTGTGCATTGACTATAGGCAACTGAACAAGGTCACAGTGAAGAACAGGTATCCACTTCCGAGGATTGATGATCTATTCGACCACCTTCAGGGTACAGAGGTGTACTCAAAGATAGACTTGAGGTCAGGCTATCACCAGGTGCGGGTTAGAGCTGGCGATGTCCAAAAGACGGCTTTTAGAACTCGGTATGGGCACTACGAGTTCTTAGTGATGCCTTTCGGTGTAACAAATGCCCCTGCTGTATTTATGAGCCTGATGAACAGAGTATTTCAGGAGTACCTCGATCAGTTTGTGATCGTATTCATTGATGACATCCTTGTCTATTCAAGGAGTAAGGAGGATCATGCCGATCATATGAGGATAGTGCTCCAGATCCTCAGAGATCATCAGTTGTACGCCAAACTCAGCAAGTGTGAGTTCTGGCTGAGCAGTGTAGCATTCTTGGGCCATATCATATCACGAGAGGGGATATCAGTAGACCCGAGGAAGATTGAGGCAGTTATGGATTGGTCCGCCCCTACTTCAGTCAGTGAGATTCTGAGTTTTCTTGGGTTGGCTGGCTATTGTCGACGTTTCGTCGAGGGTTTCTCAAAGATCGCCAAACCACTTACACAGCAGACTCAGAAGGGAGTCCCATTCTGTTGGTCAGAGGCTTGCGAGCAAAGTTTCCGGGAATTAAAGCACAGACTGACTACTGCACCAGTTTGGTGATTCCCAGGGAGAACAAAGGATTTGTTCTTTATACTGACGCATCGCTACAGGGCCTAGGATGCGTACTGATGCAGGACAGACATGTAGTGGCTTATGCTTCGAGACAGTTGAAGCCACACGAGACGAGGTATCCAGTCCATGATCTAGAGTTAGCAGCTATAGTGTTCGCCCTGAAGATATGGCGACACTACTTATATGGTACCTCATTTACCATCTTTGTTGGAATCGAAGAGGGGGCGTGAATGAGATTCCTTGGCTACTTTAGCGTTTTAAAATGAGTTTGTAAAATAAAAATATTTTGCGCTTTGCGGAAGCCTTTAGTCAATCGATAAATAAAAAGAATAAATAAATAAATGCGTAATGAAAAATAAAGCAATAAATAACAAAAGGATTTGTTATAGAAGTTCGGCGATGAATCGCCTACGTCTCCTCTTCCCGGTTAGATAACCTCCAACCGAGGTTCCACTAGAATAAACGATCTTGGCCTTGAGGGCTCCAAGTTAGCCACAACCCAACTCTTCCCGAGTTTACAACGCTCTTCCCGACCACACTACTCTTCCCGAGTACACAAGCTCTTCCCGAGCACAATACTCTTCCCGAGTATACAAAGCTCTTCCCGAGCTACTAACACTCTTCACGAGTCTTCTTGGCCTTAAGGGCTCCAAGGATAGCCACAACACATGCACCAACATCACTTGTTGGCGACTTTACAATTTTTCAACTTGCTTTGGTGTTGGAGGACCTTTACAATAAACCAACAAACACCTTCACGGTGTACTCACACGAAGATAACAAGACTCTAACAAAAAGAATGAATTACAAGCTCCAATACAACAACAATGTATGGAGATTGCAATGCTATTTGAATTTTGAATGATCAAAGATTTGTAGAAGTTTGTAGGCTTGTTTCTTGTCTTCAAAATGCTCCAAAGCATCAATATTTATACTGTAGGAGGCCCCCAAGGCTCCTACTATCCGTTGCTACACATAAGGCTTGAATCACGCCTCGATCGCCTCGGACATCGCCTCGGGCGATCTCCATCGCCACCCTTTAACGGTCAAATCTGGCCCAGATCGCCTCGGGCGATCTCCCCATCGCCTGGGGCGATCATCAATGATAAACAAGGCCGTAGGTAAAGTTCTGGATCGCCTCGGGCGTTCCGTGCATTGCCTGGGGCGATCGCCCTTCAAAAAAATGGCCTAGGAAGCATTCTGGATCGCCTGGGGAAGGTTGACCATCGCCTGGGGCGATCTGATCACCAGCGTGCCCACCGTGCCATCGCTTCAGTCGATGGTGCGCAACATGGCTCGGATCGCCTGAGGTGATGGCCCGGATCGCCTGAGGTGATCTGCCAGATTTCAGCACTCTCAAACTTTGCACTATTCGACCATCTTAAGCTCATTTATGGGAAACGTGGTAAACATGAAAGTTGTAGCTCTTCCTCGTATCTAGGTGTGTACAAAATTTCGTTGCATTTCATTAAGGTATGAAGAAGGTATGCCCAAAATGCTACAGTCGCTCAAACCTTGCTACAATCTGCACTTGTTATGAATTCCATGACATTTTTCTCCATGATGCAATCCGAATTGGACTGAGATGTTCGAATATGAAATCTAGAATATTGAGTTTTCTTTCCAACCTCTTTGGATTCACCTTGTTCGGAGCATCGAGCCAAGAGATATAATCAAAACATTGTACTGCGCTCCAATTGGCTTCTATACGAATTTGCCCACCAATGGACCATTGGTTTGTGGGTCTTCATCCAATCATAAGAAATTGTTCCAACATAATTCCACACATGTTGAACACTTAAATTGGTTGTTCATAGATGTCATTCCTTCTCGTCCAAGCTCAATAGATTCCTTGATAAAAATCACCGCTTGTCCTATGAACTCGCATATTTTATTGTATAACTTGGGTTCTTTTCCATTGGTCTTCCCAACCAATTTATCAATATAACCCTGTACACTAAGTAGACATATTAGTATAACAAATGCAAGTTTTGTTGATCTTCAAAACTCAAAGATTAACCAGGGATAATTTAACGCATTAAACGCAACCATGCGTTTAAGGCTCAACAATCTTCACTGATCACAAGAGCCTGAAATTCTTGTTTACACAGGCTGAGCTGAATATGAGACAGAGGAGATGGATGGATCTGTTGAAGGACTACGATTGTGAAATCGAATACCACCCGGGGAAAGCAAACTTGACAGCCGACGCTTTGAGTCGGAAGGTGAGGAGCACAGCAGAGGATGCCATGTGTCTATTAGCTATGTTGGGCTCCTACTGCCATTTGGGATTTGATTATGATGTATCTACTTCACCGGTACAGGTTTTGACCTTGTTAGCTGACCTGTTATTTATGATCACATCAGGAAGGCTCAGGGGACCGACGCTGAGGTTCAGAGATGGATGTCATTGGTTCATTCAGGTCAGCCATCGAGATTCAGAGTGGCTGAGGACGGTTCTCTGAGACTCGGCGACAGATGGTTGGTTCCAGATACACTCGAGTTGCGACAGGGTATATTACAGCGAGCTCATTGCAGCAGGATGAGTGTCCACCCGGGCGGGAAGAAGATGTATAAGGATCTACGCAGCCAGTTCTGGTGAAGGCGTATGAAACAAGATGTCACCTCATTCGTCAAGAGATGTTTGATCTGTCAGCAGGTGAAGGCTGAGAGGCAGAGGCCTAGAGGTGAGCTAAGGAGTTTGGAGATACCCGAGTGGAAGTGGCAGCACATGTCTATGGATTTCGTGACCCACTTACCAAGGACTGTTTCGGGTTTTGATGCTATATGGGTAGTCGTCGACAGATTGACTAAGAGTGCTCATTTCATTCCCTACTGTATGACCTTCACGTACTTGAGGATGGCACAGTTATATGTCAGAGATGTGGTGAGACTGCATGTGATCCCTGTTTCGATTGTGTCTGATCGAGATCCGCGGTTTACATCTCATTTTTGGGAGGGTCTTCAGTCAGCTCTTGGTACAGAGTTGAGGTTGAGCACAACCTATCATCCCCAGACGGACGGACAGACCGAGCGTACGATACAGACGCTCGAAGATATGTTGAGGGCTTGTGTGCTGGAGTTCGACACTTCTTGGCAGGACTCATTAGCCTTGGTGGAATTTTCTTATAATAACAGTTACCAGGCTAGCATACAGATGGCTCCATTTGAAGCCCTATATGGCAGGCGTTGTAGGTCGCCTTTGTGTTGGGATGATGTGGACCGTAAATTGGTCGGAGGACCAGAGTTGGTCCAGGATATGGAAGAAACGGTAAAGATTATCAGGAGAAAGATGAAGGCAGCTCAGGACAGACAGGCAACGTATGCCAATCAGCGGCAAAGGCCGTTGGAGTTTCAATTGGGCGACAGAGTCTTTCTGAAGATCTCACCTTTCAGAGGTGTAGTACGGTTTGGTATGCGGGGGAAGTTGTCCCCGAGATATGTGGGGCCGTATGAGATCTTACAGCGTGTGGGTACTCTGGCATACCGTTTAGCTTTACCGCCCTCTCTGTCTGGTATACACGATGTGTTCCATGTGTCTATGCTGAGAAAGTACGAGCCAGATCCTTCGCATGTGTTGCCGCCTTCAGAGGTGCAGTTTGAGTCCGATGTTTCCTATGTGGAGGGGCCTATCAGGATTTTGGATAGAGCAGACCGCAGGCTTCGGAACAAAGTTATTCCTATGGTCAAAGTACAGTGGGATCGTAGGGGTGTCGAGGAGGCCACGTGGGAGAGAGAGAGACACATGGTGCAGCACTATCCAGAACTGTTTTCTGGTATGTGATTTATGTTTTATTTCATTTTGGGTAAGTACATGCTGATTTCGAGGGCGAAATCTTATAAGTAGGGGAGTATTGTGATATCCCCGAAATGATTATGTGATTTTAATCATTTATTTAAATTATGATGATTTTTGGTGTTAATTCATGGGGTTGAATTAATATTATTGAGAAGATACATTTCAGTGTGCATCTGATATATGTTGGGATTTTGGGGTTGTGGCATGTTTATTTGGGGTGTGTGTTATTTGTTTTGGTGAAGCATGTTTATATGGGAATTTAAGTATTTTATTGAGGAAATAATATAAATATCATGTGATGATATTTTAATACATCGTGCTAAGTACCGGGACCAAAACATAACACATCATACCACCCAACATCCAACCAGCCCCCCCAACCCATACCAATCAACTGTGCATAAGCTGATTAATCACCCCACTTGGCTCAATCATTCAGCCTTCTTCTCCCTTCCCAAATCTCGAGCCTTCTCTCCCAAATAACCTCCAACACCTGCTGAGCAAAACCGTGAGGAGCCTTGCCATTTTCATTCCTTGGAAGCCTCTAAAAAATCGGAGCAAAGTAGGGTGAGAAACCATGCTCTGTTTTTTATTTAAGCTTGTTAAGTTCTTGCTTTTATGTGGTGTGATTTTGGCATGTTAGCTTAGGTTTCTTAAAACCTTCGATTTAAATGCTTACATGGTGTTATTATGAAACTCTCAGTATTTTTTCCTTGAGCATGTTACATGTTTTATGTGAAGGATTAAAGCATGTGAAGTAGGGTGTTCGAAAATCTGGGTAGATAATTGCCCTGTTTTTCTGGAAAATGTGGATTGGGAGTGATTTTGAGGAGGTGATATCATGCATGTTAAATGGGTTTTTGGGTGGACCTTCGATTTGAGTACATGCATGGTAGTTTTGTAAAGCCCAGGACGTTTTTATGCGAGCATGTTTTATGATTTATGTTGTAGCTTTAATAGCATGAAATGAAGTGCTCAAGAAATCTGGAAATGAAATATGTTGTCCTGTTTCCAGAAAAGTTGATCGAGTACTTGTGTAAATGGACGACGTTTATGCATGTGAATTTATATTTGGGGTATAAATTTGATATGAGCACACTCAGGGTAGTGTATTGTAGCTACTAGCATAATTGTTTAAGTATGTGGTGTATCTTGCATGCTGGATCGAAGGGTATGAAAATGGGTGTCAAAGAAATCTGGAAATTTATCGCACAGAGCATGTGCCGATCGATCGCCACAAATGGGACGATCGATCCCCGAAGGCCAGTGGCCAAAATCAAAGGCGAGCGATCGTTCGCCTCGAGGTAGCGATCGATCGCCCGAGGCAGAATATGAAAAAATATAAATTGTTGTATTTTGTTAAATTTTTGATATTGGATTGTAATGAGACATCTAATATTGTGTTGTACACTGGTGTAGAGCCTTCACAGACAGCTACACAGCGCAGGGGATAGAGTCCCACAACACACTACATTTTGGAAAGGTACGTAAGCGACGTACGGGCATCCCAACGGTAAGATGTACTTTATGTTTGTCTTTTTGACACATGATGAATGCAATGTGATGCATTAAGAGTATGATACATGTTATTATGCATTGTTGTTGCATATTATGCATTGTTGTTGCATATTGTGATGTGGAATAAAGAGGTGTATTCCACGAGTCAAGAGAGATCACAGTGTTTGTTTTAATGCTTATGCTTGTTATGTAGTAATGAATCAGGGAGGATTGTACCGCTCATTATGAGGTTTGTAGTAATGAAGCGGGGAAGATTGTACCGCTCATTATGAGGTTTTGTAGTAATGAAGCGGGGAAGATTGTACCGCTCATTATGAGGTTTTGTAGTAATGAAGTGGGGAATATTGTACCGCTCATTATGAGATTATGTAGTAATGAAGCGGAGAAGATTGTACCGCTCAGATGATGAAGCAAGAAGCATTAAAATAACTGTTGATATATGACTCAAAAGCTATGTAAAGAAAAAGGTGATATGTCATGACATTATTAAAGGATCCACAATTTCATATAATGTGTTTACTATGAATTATGGTACAGGGACAACCAATGGGCGTTGTAAATGCTTGGAAATACAGGAAGTGCTTTGTATTATGATTTGTGCATTTACGCTTTACATTCATATTATGTTGAATATGAATCACGGTATGCTCATGTGTTGGGGTTGTCTTTGTAGGTGCATTTGATACAGAGAACAGGGGTCAGGGTTGACATGATGAGCTTAATGGAGTGCTAAAGGGGATAGCAGGATAGAGAAACTCTTCTGTATAGTTTTTGCAAAGATAGTGTAAAACTATGGATTTTAGCACCTTCTGGTTAGGAATATGTATGATTCCTTTTTGAAACTTTTGTTACTGAAATCTCTATAAGCTCAGGTTGTCAACATGATTCAATACTCTGATTTAATATGATTAATTCTCTTTAAATGCACCTAATAGTACGTATGAGATAACGGGGTCTCACAGCCATGCATTTTAGTCTTACTTAATCAAGGGCCCAAACACTTCTCCTGTTATATAGGAGGGACAAATCCTATCTCGATCAATCAACATCCCTCTACATAGTTCGTAGTGTATCCAATAGTTGCCTTTATAGTTTACCCTGTTACAGGTAACGTTTGACAATATCAAGATACATAACTCCTTATGTTGGGATCTCTGATGATCTCAAGTCGTAAGGATTACATACATTATTATCACTATGAGAGCTTATGACACTCATATAACTATCCATGTAGCATTCTCATGGTGGGTCTGTCCAGTACACCGTTCTCTAACATGTACCCATGTGTTGATTTGATATCTCATATCTATGAACAATTCATCAATCAAAACATACTAGTCTCAATGTATTATCATTATCCTTATTTATGATAATTTTGACTAGGGACAATCTTTAAGAATAATACAATACTATTCTAAGGACATTAACTTATATATCAATTCATATTGCACAGATATTCGAATAATATATAATAATGATTTGACATTCATAAAATCATAATACATTGTATGTCTTAAACAATCATCTAATGACTTGTCTTAGGGCATATCCCAACAGCCTTTACTTGTTTCTTCAACATTTAAGGGTCCATTACAATATTTATGGGCCTATCACTTCCCCCATATTTAAATACAACATTGTCCTCAAGGTTGAATGTTTTGTAAAGGGACAAAATTCTTGGAACTTCTCCCAAGTTCCATCCTCCGGAAAGCTGCTTGACCATTGCACTAGTATATGTTTAACTGGATGGTGGTTTATGATCTGAATTCTTGAAGCCAAAATACGAAAAGGGGTTGAACAAGGTTGATTCTGGTAACTGGTCTGCTTGGTCTGGTGAGTCCCCTTTGAACAACTTAAGTTGGGAAACATGAAAAGTGGGATGAGTTCGACTTGTTTCTGGAAGTTGCAATGTGTAAGCTACTTGCCCAATATTTGTTCACTGGAAAATGGCCCGTAATATCGCTTGTTGATTTTTGAATGTCCTCTTTTGGCCATTGAAGTCTGTCTATATGGTCTGAGCTTAACCAATACCAAGTCCCTGACTTGAAAGTGCTTGGCGATGGTTATCCGTTATATGTTTCATTCTTTGCTGCGCCTCACACAGATTTTCCTTTAGCCAATTTAGAATTTGGTCACGTTGTAATAACTCGTCTTCCAAAGCTGCTACCGTGGAACTTCCCCTAGGATATCGTGAGATACCAGGTGGTGCACGTCCATAAACCGCTTGGAAAATTGTCATTTTAATAGCAGAATGATAACTAGTATTGTAGTGATATATGGCCCACCCAATAACAGGAACCCAATAAATGTGATTTTCATTAGTGAAAGCTCTCAGATACTGCTCAATACACCGGTTCAACACTTCCTTTTGCCCATCTATTTGAAGGTGATAGCTGAACTCATTCTTAACTTGGTTCCCATGATTTCAAACATTTTCTGCCACAACTGACTCGTGAAAATAGATCACAGTCAGAGATGATAGATAGTGGTACTCCGTGTAATTTTACCACCATCGAGCAGAACAATTCAGCCTTCTGACTTGCTGTATCAGATGTGGGCAAAGGTCCAAAAGCAGCATATTTAGTCAAGTTGTCCAGCACCACCATGATGGTCGTGCATCCCTTGGACTTGGGCAAGCCGATAATGAAATCCATCACAAGGTCCTCCCAAATCATTTTTGAAATTTCAGTGGATTGCAATAATCGATAACCTTTTCGGTAGAATATTTTGTGGTTTGACACACATAACATCTTGCTAAGAAATTCATTGATAATCTCATGTATGTTCGTTTAACCCCAGCATGCACCTGTTAGAGAACCATGAAGCTCCTTCATCATTTGTTTCATTGAAGACTTTTGTCCTAGAAAATATTTGCCTTTATATTAACAATCCTTCCCGAACAAAATAAGGTGATAGCATCTCACCCATATTTTTGAAGTCGATCGTGCACCTCAACTAAATCATGCAATGTTTGATTTTCTTGGCGAAGACAATCCAAGAAAGTAAACTCCGGTTCTGATATCGATGTATAATGTAATACTGCATGTTCCTTATCACCTTCATGGATCCTTGACAGTGAACCACCACGTTTTCCTTTCCCGGCTTATTTTCAATTGTGTTAGGACCGGGTGGTGTTTAGAAGGGGGGTTGAATAAACACTAGATTCAATTTCGATTTTGCTCGGGTTGCTGCAGACTGTTAAGTACTGCAGTAGCTTCTCAATATGTTGCAAGTCAACAGACACTGATTATAGTGGCGGAAGACGTCTGCTGGACTTGTGAGTGATAATAACCGAATGGTAAGTAAGCAGAAAGTAAATAACACAAGTATGTTTCTGGAAGTTCGAAGCACAACGCTTCAACGTCTCCCTTCTTCCTTTGCAGGAAGGTTACACTAGAAGATTTGGTTTGCACTTTACAGTATACAACCTTCTTAGGCACTCACACAGCTTGACCTAAACTCCTAGCAATCACAAATTCCTAATTTGATTACAATGATTTCTATGACACTCACACAGATATAAACTATTTGACTTCGAGTGTTCTTCGAGCAGTAGACTCTGTTACAGGTAATCTGTCAATATTTCAGTAGTAGTTTTCATCTGCTCTTGCTGAACCTTCAAAGAATATCAATAAGATGATTTGTTTTTTGCGTTGAGGTGTTTCTCTTTGTTTGATCAGATGGTTCAGCTAACCTCTTCATTCTTTGCTTGGACGTATTTATAGACTCAGTGGTCTAACGGCAACAATTCTGTATTAGGAAGAGATCAGCTTTCCAAATTCTGATTGTCTTCTTTCCTATTTTGTTAAGCAACGACTCTTTTATTCTGACGCTAATGGTGGCGGAGATATAGCAGGTGCGCCACTCTGTTGTACCTTTGTCAGAATAGGTTGTACTTATTTTGTCTTGTTGCTTTGTACTCTTGCTGGATGGTTAGACCTATGCTGGCTTTCTTCGTTCAAATGGTCGTTCATTCTTCTGTAACCAGTAGATGTATTCGTTCAATATATGACTATCCAGTAGATGTTTGCTCAGTTGGTGTCCATCTGGTAGGTGTTTGTCCGGTAGATGTCCATCCGGTTGGTGTCCATTCGATAGGTGTCCATCCGGTAGATGTCCATCCAGTTGATGTTCATCCAGTAGGTGTCCATCCGGTAGATGTTCATCCAGTTGATGTTCATCCGGTAGGTGTTTGTCCGGTAGATGTCCATCCGATAGGTGTCCATCCGGTGGATGTCCATCACCCGGTAAGTGTTTGTCACCCGGTAGGTCTTTGTATCCAGTTGATATCCATCACCTGGTAGGTCTTTGTATCCAGTTGATGTCCATCACCCGGTAGGCCTTTGCATCTAGTAAATGTTTGTCACCACCAAAACTTAGAAATGTTTTTCCAACAATTTCCCCCTTTTTGGTGATGACAAAACTTAGTACTTAAGACTCTTGCTTGATCATAATGAACCGCAACTCCTGTTAAGACTTAGAGACAAACATAGACTTTGCAATTGTTAGAATAGATAAGCAGATTACAAGTAGTAATCAAACTGAGCCAATGGAAATGAATTCTGATTACATGATACATCTTACAAATTACATAGAACATTACATGGAATATCTTACAAGTCATTTAGCAGACCTATTTCTACGATCTATCCAAATGGAGAAACATAGCCAGTATAGAATGATCCGAGCCAGCTAGTTTCATGGTTATTTGACAAAGGGAGGGGGAGAGAAAGTACATACAGAGAGACTTAGAACAAAGAAAGACTGAGAAAGCAAAGAAAGACCTAGAAGGCTATCATTATCTTCAAGGCAGTCCTCTGTTCATTTGTCAAGTCCTCTGTCTTCAATAAAATTCTCTGTCTTTCCCCTTTTTGTCATCAGCACCCAAGCATCTGCTGTTCCAAATTCCAGGCTGGTGAAGAACACCAGGGCTGGTCGAAGAAGCTGGAGCTAGCAGAGGTGGGTTAGATAAGTAATCAACCCATGTAGGATTGATTTAGATAAGTAATGAACCCATGAATGTGTTGTAGAGACAGTTGCAAAACTTTTAAGAATAGTAATTAAGAGTTGCATGATTGATGTTTTGAGTTAGAGAAGTAGCATGCTATTTATAGCGAAAAACTAGCAAGTTGTATAGTTAAAAGTCATATCATTCGTAAAGAAGTGCAGATAAAGATAGATAAGAATTGACAACTCGTATGAATATTTATAATAAAAATATAATGGAAACATAAAAAGACAATAAAATTTACTGTTTGCCCCCTAGCCAATGCAGGGAGTAGTCACGGGTGGAGGGTGGAGTGTCAGCCTGAGTTTGTCGGGAACTGTGGGACCTTTGCTGAGAGGGATGCCTTGACCGGCTGGATGCTCCAGCTGCAGTAAATGAGCGATGAGCTGGAGGCTGGTCTCGTTGGGTCAGAGGAGCAGGTCTGCTGGACTCGGGCAATCTTCTAACAGTTTGAGGAGCAGCTGACAGGCTGTTGCTCAAGTCTTGAATTTGTGAAGCAAAGGTCGCCTGCATAGTTGCTAACTGATCCGATAGGGCTTTCTTGGCATCCTCTTTCTTATCTTCAAGAGCCAGTGAGGTGGCGGTATGAAGTGATTCATTCTGTTGAGTGATCTGAAGACGAGCCTGCCCTATCCGAGAGAGTGAGTCCGCAAAGGCATCCACAACAAAGGTCTGGAGCCTGATTACTGTAGTCGTTAGACTATTTTATGTCCCGATAGACGTGCTGTAATTGAGAGTCAGTGTGCTGCTGGTGACTCCCAAGAATAAGAGTAGCAGTGCGTTCTTCTTGTTTGAGCTTGACGTCACTGGCCAGTGCAGAGATGGCGTTGGACAGATGCACCAGTTGATCAACAATATTGGGTGGCCCTTCCAGAGGAATATGAGTTGAAAAGTCAAAGAAATCCTCAGGAGGATCTTGGGCCAGAGATAGATCCATAGTGATGTGACTAGAAATAGACACATCTATTGCGCTTAATTATCTACGATTTGGTATATTTTGATGGATAAATTGATACATATGCTACCTAATCGTATATTTGTGTAAATGTAGGGAAAGGTGAAGAAATCAAGCTAAAATGATGAAAGAAGCAATAAAGTTGAAGAAAAGAGGAAAAAAACCAGAATCTAAGACACATGTTGCTCCTTTCTCCTCAAATTTCTATATGTTCGAGCCATGTTTTGGAAATGTGGTCCATATGAAAGTTGTAGAACTTTGAGTTATCTTCGCGTGGACAGCTGATTCATTGAATTCGGAGTTCGGACAAGAAAGTTACGGCCAAAATAAGAAACTCGCCAGAAAAATTGATGAAAGGCGTAATTACGCCATTTCAGGCGTACCTACGCCAGTGCTACGGGAATTTAGGCGTAGTTACGCCAGTTTAGGCGTAATTACGCCAATAGGATTTTGGAAAGTTAAAATTCTTGATTTCTTTCCTTCCCACATGGATTCTAACCTACTCCATCAACCTCCCTATACAGATATGGACGAAAATCAGACCTAAAAACATCTAGATAGTTAGGGTAGAATAATTTTAGACTAGTTTTATATTTTCTTTTCAATTTTGTTGAAGAACGGCTACGAAGATCGAAGCAAAGGCGGGATTGACACCTCGACGAGCGGAGATCGGATTAGTTTTCTTTCCCTTGTTTTTATTTATAGTTTTGTTTTAATTATGTGTAGCTAGTCTTAATTCTTGGTTGAGGAAGACAAAACCTTGGATTTATTTATCTTGGGGAGATTCATACGCTTTTGTTTATCGATTTTATTGAATTCATTGTTTTTCTGATTTTGTTGATATGATTGATGTTTGTTTATTGGATTGACAACCTAGTAACTTGCATATAATCTATTGCTAATTGGATATCAAATAAGAGATTGTTTGAGTAATCTAATTGAAGAAGCAACTAAGATCGATAATTGCCTGTTGTTGGTGTTATTAAATTCTTAGGAAAAACCATTGACTAAATTATATAAATCACTTGTGTTTATGTTGTTTAGATTCATCGCTCACTAGTTTTGAATGATGTCATGATTTTAATCTTGAATATGCATATAGAGATTGATTGATTGGTGAAAGTTAAATTAGAACGCTTGGACTAATTGACTATGAATAAGGTGAGGGTGGAATTAGATTTCCAATTGATGAATATTCAAGTAAAATTGAGTCTTTTGTGAATCGATGAAATAGATGATAATATCCAAGGTAGAGTCGACTGATACCAAGAATCGCTTTCATTAGTTAATCTTTGTTTTTAATTTTCATTAGTATAATTCAACCTCACAACCCCATCATTTATTATTCTTTTGTTTTGATTTTCATTAACACAAAGATTCACACCTCCTCGTGGGATCGATCCCTACTCACGCTACTACGTTATTGTTATCAATCTTGAGGATTGAGTGGGGTTAATTTGGGCGTACACGATAAGCGCACACAAAATTTTGGCGCCGTTGCCGGGGAGGCGTTGTATATTTTTGTGTTAATATTTTCTGTTTTATTTCTTTCTCTTTCTTTTTCTTTCTTTTTCTTTCTTTCTTTTCCCCCCACCGCTACTCTTGTTTGTTAGTGCTTACAGGTTGATTTCTCAAAATTTGGATCTTATCATGGAGGACTATAGGCGACTAGACGAATTGGAGTATCTCGTGCACCAACTTGGCGTAGGGAGTGGACAAAGTGCATACAACTCAAGTTGGAGTGATCATCCCAATCTCAACTATGACAATCAATGGATGAGCCCACCTCCACCTTACATGCAGTCCCATCTACCGCCATACATACCACAATATTCGCCATGGCCGGAACAACCTCAATACCATACCCCTGGTGAGTCTTTAGAGAATCTTGTTTTAACACTTAATGACAATACTTTGCAATTTCAACAGGAATTCAGGGCTAGCACCCAGAATTTTGGTAACCAAATCGAGCAACTTATTAAATCAGCCGATCAGATAGCAGCACAACCCACCGACTTTATACCCTCCCGGACGATGGAGGCACCACGAGAGAACATGGTTGCAATCGCCTCAAGGAGTGACGAAGAGGTAGGAACCCCGGGGGAGGTGGTACTGATGCCACCCAAGCTAGAAGAGGAGACACATGTGCCACTAGAAGAAGAGGAGCTTGCACATCATGCATCTCCACAAGGTATGTCTCCAACAACCCCCTATGTTGAATATGATCATGAACCCTTTGAAGAGAAAAAGGAACCGAAGGTCGAATACTGTGATGAAATGGACATGTTTGACGATTTTTTCTCTGACGATGAGGAGAATGAAACCCCTACAAAATGCACGGATCCTGGTTTGTTCACTGTCCCATGCATGATTGGAAATAATAGAATTGATAAGGCCATGCTAGACTTAGGAGCAGCAATAAATGTTATGCCTTATTCAATCTACACCTCTTTAGACATAGGACCTCTTAAAAAAATCTGAAATTGCTATTCAATTAGCAAATAGATCTACTGTGCATCCTAGAGGAATACTTGAGGACGTTCTAGTGAAAGTCGATAAATTGATCTTTCCTACTGATTTCTACGTACTTGACATGGAAAATGATGATAAAAGCAGTCCTATTCTGTTAGGGAGACCATTTTTGAAAACTTCCAAGTGCATAATAGATGTAAGTGGTGGTGCTTTTACTATGGAGTTTAATGGTGAGGTAGCTAAGTTCAATACTCATGATCCCGTTCATCCTACTACTGATTATACTATTGGCATCACACATCACGTATCACTAGAAAAATCACATACTGTCGCTGAGCATGAACATGGGGTAACTACTGATCGACCTGTTGACGAAGGAGGTATGTGAGAAATTTTGACTGATACTTCATGTATTACTACTGCTTTACCAAATTCTCCTTTTAAAAATCTCAATTTTGAATTGCAGGTACCTGATGTTGAGCTGAAACTTCCTCCTGAACCTCACGATACATCAATAGAAAACGAGGGGATGCGAAAAGGGTTGAGGACCTCCAAGAAGTATAAGGCGAATAGGCATCGCCTTCGAGCTGTCAAAAGGATACTAAGGTGGGAAAAGGTGGCATTGGACACCAAACATGACCCACCATGAGCACGAGCATTGGAGTCGGGCCACCGACGTTAAACAGAGGCGCTGCTTGGGAGGCAACCAAAGGGGAGTTAGTTTACTTTCTCCCTTTTATTTTTTTTTTTTGCTTTAGTAGTTAGATTCTCTTTTCTTGTATTTTTGTCTTACATTGGGGACAATGTAAGATTTAAGTATGGGGGAGGGATTAGTGGCTTGTTATTGCTTTTCTATTACAAAAATACAAAAAAATCTAAAAATTTGAAAATTTTGAGCTCATAGCTAGTAATGAACACATGCTTAGAATCACTAGCCCATTATGAAACCTAATTGATATCATGCATGCTTTTGAACATAGGTGAATTGTTAACCTTGGAACACTTTGAACTCTAATGCAAAGTTTACTTTAACTTAGTAGTTGAATATTTTGAGCACATTATTGTCATGGCTTGTGAAGTGTGCATAGCTTAGTGAAGATTGTGTGAACTTTGTAATAGTCTTAAGAAGTCTCTAATACATGCTAGAACTTAACTACATGCTCTTTGAGGCGTATGTCTAGACTACTTGCAAACAAAGTGATATAGGCAATCTTTGATGCGTTTGAACCTTTCAAGCCTACCATGTAAATAAAATCAATCTCTAGTACCCTTTTTTGAGCTTTAATGTAAAAGAATGGTAGTATGCTAAGCATACTAAAGACCCCCATTCAACATTCCTTGACTAGCTTATCATCCTACCCTTTTAGCCTAAATATGATTTCAATCCATACCTTTTAAGGGAGTATGATGTTTTTCATTCAAATGCACTTGGGAATCATTGAAGTATATTTGTGAGCTTAATTGTCAAAAGAATGGAATGCATGAAAGAAAAAGGGATGCCTTGAAAAAAAATAGATAAAATTATGACTCCAAGGGGAGCCAAGGCACAAAAGAAGCAAAGTGTTGAAATAAACCTTGTGAAAAGAACGAAGTTGAAAAATTCTTACAAGAAGAGAAGCTTTTAGTGTGCATATCATCATACTCTCTTACTTGATATGTACTTACCTTTCTTTCATAAGCCAATACCTAGGCCACACTACAAGCTAATAAAGACCTACTTGATTTATGTTTGCAAAGTGGCTAAGATAGTGGAGAAGAGTGTGCAAGTGAGCTTATACTTGTGTTAGTGTATGACTTGAACTATTGTGGATTTGCTTCTATTGGATCTATAAATTGTACATGACACTTGTTTATGACCACACCACACGTTCACTACTTTGTTGGGTACGAATTGTTTAGGGATTGAACTTGTTCCATTATTAACTTTTCACCATCTTTCATTACTATGCATGTTTTAAATTGTTGAGGCATAAAAGTGAGGACAAGTTAGTTTATTATGATGCTATGAGCCAAGCAAAAAAATATTGTAGTTTTGTCTGATTTACTCGAGGTCGAGTAAAGATTAAGTATGGGGGTGTTTGATGTGACTAGAAATAGACACATCTATTGCGCTTAATTATCTACGATTGGGTATATTTTGATAGATAAATTGATACATATGCTACCTAATCATATATTTGTGTAAATGTAGGGAAAGGTGAAGAAATCAAGCTAAAATGATGAAAGAAGCAATAAAGTTGAAGAAAAGAGGAAAAAACCAGAATCCAAGACACATGTTGCTCCTTTCTCCTCATATTTCTATATGTTCGAGCCATGTTTTGGAAATGTGGTCCATAGAAAAGTTGTAGAACTTTGAGTTATCTTCGCGTGGACAGCTGATTCATCGAATTCGGAGTTCGGACAAGAAAGTTACGGCCACAATACGAAACTCGCCAGAAAAATTGATGACAGGCGTAATTACGCCATTGCAGGCGTACCTACGCCAGTGCTACGGGAATTTAGGCGTAGTTACGCCAGTTTAGGCGTAATTACGCCAATAGGATTTTGGAAAGTTAAAATTCTTGATTTCTTTCCTTCCCACATGGATTCTAACCTACTCCATCAACCTCCCTATACAGATATGGACGAAAATCAGACCTAAAAACATCTAGATAGTTAGGGTAGAATAATTTTAGACTAGTTTTATATTTTCTTTTCAATTTTGTTGAAGAACGGCTACGAAGATCGAAGCAAAGGCGGGATTGACACCTCGACGAGCGGAGATCGGATTAGTTTTCTTTCCTTGTTTTTATTTATAGTTTTGTTTTAATTATGTGTAGCTAGTCTTAATTCTTGGTTGAGGATGACAAAACCTTGGATTTATTTATCTTGGGGAGATTCATACGCTTTTGTTTATCGATTTTATTGAATTCATTGTTTTTCTGATTTTGTTGATATGATTGATGTTTGTTTATTGGATTGACAACCTAGTGACTTGCATATAATCTATTGCTAATTGGATATCAAATAAGAGATTGTTTGAGTAATCTAATTGAAGAAGCAACTAAGATCGATAATTGCCTGCTGTTGGTGTTATTAAATTCTTAGGAAAAACCATTGACTAAATTATATAAATCACTTGTTTATGTTGTTTAGATTCATCGCTAACTAGTTTTGAATGATGTCATGATTTTAATCTTGAATATGCATATAGAGATTGATTGATTGGTGAAAGTTAAATTAGAACGCTTGGACTATGACTATGAATAAGGTGAGGGAGGAATTAGATTTCCAATTGATGAATATTCAAGTAAAATTGAGTCTTTTGTGAATCGATGAAATAGATGATAATATCCAAGGTAGAGTCGACCGATACCAAGAATCGCTTTCATTAGTTAATCTTTGTTTTTAATTTTCATTAGTATAATTCAACCTCACAACCCCATCCTTTATTATTCTTTTGTTTTGATTTTCATTAACACAAAGATTCACACCTCCTCGTGGGATCGATCCCTACTCACGCTACTACGTTATTGTTATCAATCTTGAGGATTGAGTGGGGTTAATTTGGGCGTACACGATAAGCGCACACCACATAGCCTCTGTTTGAGTCTTAGCATTAGTAGGAGTGATAACGCCGGGATGACCTTCAATATGAGTAGTGGTCAACAAAGCAGTGGCTTTCGTGACTGTTGCAGCAGGTGTGTCGGTAGCAGTGGCATCCATGCTAGTAACAGCTTGTTCCAGCTCTGCTGCAGAAGACTGAGTGTGACCAGCAGAGGTAGAAGAGGGCTCGATGGGTTCATCATTACCAGAAGAGATGGTAACTTGATGAACCACAGTCTGAATCACTGTGTCAACATTCGCATGATCAACATCCAGCAGTTGTAGCGGTTGATCATTTGTAGGACTTGGAACGGAGGAGATAATTGGATCAGCTGTAGAGGTGATCTCCATGGCAGGAGGAGTTATCTCCAATGTAGGTGGGACAGTCTCCAAGTCAGGAGGAGTTGTCTCTAAATCAGTTTGAGCTGTCTCTAAATCAGTGGGAGCTGTTTCCAAGTCAGTTGGAGTGGGACTTGCATTTCTTGAAACTGCAGAGCAGGAGTGGAGACCGGTTGATATGCGGAGATCATGAAGAGTATGCTCAGCCATATCCAGCTTCGGGCCGAGAGCATTTAGAACTGCTCGATCATGATTCACAGTTCCAGAATCAATATTGAATTGCTGAAGGCGGGATTGAACAAGAGCTTGAAGTTCTCCTACATAATTCATCATGCGGAAGAGATCTCGAAGCTTCAAACTCTTCTCAGTTTCCGGGACCTGAAGATAAGCCAAGATGAGGTTCTCATCTTCCCGTGCTTGATCTAGAATTGGAGTGAAGTCATTGAAGCGAATGTTTAGGCCGCCTTCACCCATCGATCAAAAAGTTCAAGCTGTGGCTGCAGCTTGGCTTCTACTTCATCCATTACCATTTGTATCTCAAAAGCGACAGGGGTGGACACTGGTGCCATAAGTGTCTTTCCTTTGCCAGTGGTGGTGTCCTTAGGATGACAGTAAGGACACGAGGACTTGGGTGTCCGGAAACTGATAGTGCCAGGTGCTTGTTGAGAGCTCACCAGCTTGGAGGATTTGTCAGTTGAAGCCTAGTGCAGCTAGTACCTTGGCCAATGAGGCAGCTGATGCAGTAGGTTCCTCCGGAGGAGGATTTTCAGGACTGGGCTCCCTTCTAGTGAGACTGCTGCTAGAACTGCAGAAGAGATAGTATCAGAGGCAGCAGTGACTATCTTTCGGAGAGCAGGAGGAGCCCCTTTTCTGGTTCTGGGTTTCTTAGGAGGATGAGGAGGAGGAGGAGGAGGAGGAGATGATTCAGCGGATTCGGATATTGTTTGTTCAGAATCGCTTACAACTTGAGTCGATCGTTGCTTCGTCAGACCAACCTCTCTGCCACTCTGTTGCCTGTGAATCTGGAGGTACTTAACAGTGATAAGTCTGCGTTGATGAAGATTAGAGGAGGCCCCTGCTTGAATGTTTTTACTGTCAAACATACTGCAGAGAGGGAGAGCAAAACCAGATTGACCTTTCCCTGAAGTGATTAGTCCGATAAGGACTTGAAACAGAACAACTGACCAGTTGACTTCTAATCCTTTGAAAATGGCGCCCATGACGTCAAACTTCTCAGGGGTGATGATATCAAAAGATCCAGCTTTGCACAGGAGCCCCTTGGAAATGACATCAGCCAGTTGACGGAAATGACTCTTCATTAAAACCTTTTTAAATGGAGGACGTCGAAGACGAGCGTCAGAGTCGGAGAATATGGTGCGTATTTCTTCTCTGACATCCACGGGAACGGTGGAAAAATCTGTGAGTCCAGTAAAAGGGAGACAAAGATGGGTGGCGAATTCCAGTTGAGTGATGGTAACCAGTTGACCAGAGATGGAAGCCACCACGGAATCATCAACAACTTTAGCAATGGCGAAGAACTCGTGTAGAGCTTCCTTGTAGAATGTTGGAGCCTGGCTAAGGATCACTAGAAGTCCCGATGTATCCAATTTGTGTAAAACTTCCTTTGTATCTTCATCAGAGGTTGTGGAGATGGAATGAAAATCCACATGTACAGCATTTGTGATGAAACTGGGCTGTGTATTCTTCGACATTTTTGGTGAAGATGTAGAAAAGCAACAAACGTCATGTAGAGTAAAATTTCTGGGAGAGAAGTTATCGCAGTAATTTTTTGGAGAAGATACGAGTAAGAAATAAAAGTAATGGCGGTTAAAGGAAAGAGTAGATGTAACGTCATACTGTAGATGAGCGGACACATAGGTACGTGGCGATCATCTAACGATTGAAAATTTTTAACAGATAAATAAAAGGACAGGATTTGGGCGGGAGTGAAATAATTTATTTTTATATAAAAGTGAATTTGAATTCCGACGTTCCAAGAGGTTAATAGTTATAGAATGTTATTTTTGTCAAAGCATACTTGGCAAAGTCTTATGGTATGTAGGGTCCGACTGGTAAGATAACATCTACTGGTATGTAGAGTCCTACTGGTACGGAAGCACCTACTGCAGCAGGCTGTTGTTTTACCAGCTGAGCTTAAATAACCACGATAAAATTTTAACTGAAATTCCCCCTTAAATCATGCGATTTTTACTGAGTAATTCCCCCTGAATTCATTATACTTAATTACTAACAATCATGGATTGATTTCAATTAAACCAAGAATATTTCGAAAGAAGGAAAACTTAGCGTACGGTAGGGTTTTGTGAAGATGTCTGCTGCTTGTTTTTTCGGTAGATATGTACTCTAGCCGAATCTCTTTCTTCATAATGTGATCTCTGATGAAATGATGACGGATGTCAATATGTTTAGTGCGAGTATGAAGATCTGGGTTGCATGTAATGGCTATGGTAGACGTATTATCACAAAATATGGGTGCTTCAGTGGATTCAAATCCATAATCTCTCAGTTGTTGTTGAATCCAGAGCAGTTGAGCACAGCAGCTTCCAGCAGCAAGGTACTCTGCCTCTGCAGTAGAAGTTGCTATGGATGTCTGCTTCTTGCAACACCATGAAATTAATCTGTCTCCTAAAAATTGACAATATCCACTGGTACTTTTTCTGTCAATTTTGCATCCAGCATAGTCTGCATCTGAGTATCCGATCAGATTAAAAGTTGAGTCTCTTGGATACCATAGACTGACATTCGCAGTGCCTTTCAGATATTTGAGGATCCTTTTGACAGTCGTGAAGTGTGACTGCTTGGGATTTGCATGGAACCGAGCGCACATACAAACTACAAACATGATGTCTGGTCGACTGGCCGTCAAATAAAGTAATGATCCAATAATACCTCGATACATTGTAACTTCGACTGGTATTCCTGAATTATCCAAGTCTAGTTTTGCAGATGAGCTCATTGGAGTGGCGGCTGCTGAACTTGTACTCATCCCATACTTCTTCTGCAGTTCTTTAGCATATTTAAACTGAGTTATCAGAATTCCTTCACTGGATTGCTTGACTTGCAATCCTAGAAAAAATGATAATTCTCCCATCATGCTCATCTCAAATTGATCCTGCATAATTTTAGAAAATCTTTCGCAAAGCTTTGAGTTAGTACTGCCGAAAATAATATCATCAACATAAATTTGAACAAGCAGAGTATGATCACCCTTTGTGAATTTGAATAGGGTCTTGTCCACCGTGCCAATGGTAAAGTTATGCTCAGTCAAATATTTTGATACAGTTTCATACCATGCACGGGGAGCTTGCTTCAGACCATACAAGGCTTTGTTTAGACAAAAAAACATAAGAAGGCTGCTGATGGCTTTCAAATCCAGGAGGTTGCTCAACATAAACTTCTTCCTAGAGTTTGCCGTTAAGAAACGCACTCTTAACATCCATCTGATAGACTTTAAAGTCTTTAAAAGCAACAAATGCAAGAAATATGCGAATGGCTTCTAAGCGAGCTACAGGAGCAAAAGTTTCATCGAAATCAATGCCTTCTTCCTGTCTGTAGCCCTGTGCGACTAATCTTGCTTTATTTCTGATGACTATACCATTTTCATCTAATTTATTTCTAAATACCCATTTGGTACCTATTATAGTGTGATGTTGTGGTCGTGGTACTAAATACCATACTTTGTTTCGCTCAAACTGATTTAGTTCTTCCTGCGTTGCTTCTACCCAGCTTGGGTCTAACATAGCATCATCAATCTTTTTAGGTTCTATGTGAGATATGAATGCAGCATGAAGAAATTCATTAATCATTTTTCCTCTGGTGCGTAGAGGAGCAACAGGGTTACCTATGACCTGCTCGGGAGGATGATCCTTCATCCACCGGAGCGGAGGTCCAAGAGGATTGATTTCTTCATTTGGTCGAATATAAGTGGGTAAATCAGAAGATCTGATTAACGCATCTTTTTCGTTAGTTTCATCTACTGCAGCAGGAGTGTGTACAACAGCGTCATTGTCAGCTGGATCCAGTGCTTGTTGACCAGCAGACTCCTCTGCTTGAGCTTCAGGAACTTCTGGTTCTAAAGAGCAGTCAATTCTGCTTCTGTAATTTATCTCATCATCAACAATTTCATCGATATAAGTGCTTTCCAGTCGATTGCTCAAGTTGTTGATTTGCATATTAGATAGAGTACAGTCAGTAGGTTCATCAAATTTTACATGCACAGAATCTGTAGGCTTTACTAACTGTAGAATATCCAAGAAATATTACAGCATCAGATTTGGCATCAAAAGCGGTGAGATGAGTCTTTCCATTGTTGTGAATAAAACATTTGCAACCAAACACATGGAAATAAGAAATATTTGGTTTACTGCCATTCCAGATCTCATAAGGGGTTTTATTTGCTCGCTTATTAATCATTAATTTGTTCTGCGTATAACATGCTGTGTTGACAGCTTCTGTCCAAAATCTCTGCAATATATCTGATTCTGCAAGCATAGTTCGCGCAGCTTCTTTCAAATCGCGGTTCCTACGCTCAGCAATTCCGTTTTGTTGAGGGGTTCTTGCAGCACAGTATTCGTGTTTAATACAAAGGTCATCTAGAAATGATTCGACTGACTGATTGGTAAACTCGGTACCTTTATCACTACGAATCCTATCTATCCCACACAATTTCTCATTTTGGAGTCTTTTCAGTAGTTTGATCAGCTTTGGAGTAGCCTGATCTTTGCCACTTAGAAACAGGACCCACGTAAAACGAGAGTAATCGTCTATTAACACTAGGGTATACTTCATTCCCCCTAGACTTGTTACTAGTATAGGACAGAATAGATCCATATGCAGCAACTCTAGGCACCGAGAAGAAGATTTACTCCCTTTGTTCTTAAAGGAAGATCTGATTTGCTTACCAAGTTGGCATGCTGCACAGATCTTGTCTTTTGAGAACTCTATTTGAGGCAGTCCAATGACTAGATCAAGTTTACGCAGACTGGCAATAGTTTTAAAGTTTAAGTGACTCAAACGTTTGTGCCAGAGCCAATTTTTGGAAGTATACAAGGCAGCAAAGCAAGTAGAGGAGGTAGGCTGATTAGGATTCCAATCAATTTTATATGTGTTATCATGCCTTCTTCCTACAAGTAATACACTGCCATCAGTAGATTTGATTGTGCATGAGTGCTGGTTGAATTCTACAGAGTGACCATTGTCACAGAGTTGACTGATGCTAATCAAATTATAACATAAATTTTCAACCAATAGAATATCTTTAATAATAATGTTACCGTAGATAGTCTTACCCTTACCCACGGTTCTACCTTTCGCGTTGTCTCCAAAGGTTATTCTAGGTCTGGTGGTGTCCACCAATTCAGACAATAAGCACGCATTTCCTGTCATATGTCTAGAACATCCACTGTCCAGAAACCACTCTGAGCTCCGAACTTGATGAATTCTAGCTTTCTGCAATTAAAGCGATAAGATGATTGGTACCCAATCCTACTTGGGTCCAGACAGGATTAGTCCTTTCGGGACCCGCACTTGTATAACCCTGCATTGTTTGGGTCTGTGTATGTCCTGAAACGTGTGTGCATTAAATGATAAAGATGTTCTTGGGTGATATGTGCTATACTGAGTGTATGCATGTTGTTTAGGTTTTTGGTTTCTGTTTGGAAGCATATATCTCTTTTGGACAGGCATACAATTATAATACCAGTTGGGTTTTACCTCTCGAGTGGCCTGACCAGTGGGTTTATGTTTATTTATAAACTTTTGCCCCTGTCTAGCTTTCTCTTTTGGCTTAACATAACCGATACCTTTGTGTGATGCCCGTTCCTTGATGAGTATTGGCTCAATAGATTCCTTAACCAACTCACTCGGTTCATATACTGTGCTTGATTTCACAAAATTCATTGTTTGAATCTTGTTCTTTTCTAGACACAATTGAGTTTTGATACTGGATGAGTTACTATCATAGTTAGAGTAGCCTATACCGGTAAGATCACCAGCAAGCCTTATTGACTCAAGCATTTCATCTTTCTGGCAGTAGATGCATTCTATGTGCGAACCAGCTTAATGAGTTTCTAGTGTGTACATGTTGCTTCATCCCTTTCTTTCTCGAGGCGGCTTGCTTTTTCCCTTAAGCTTTGCAACTCATTTGATTGTTCCCAATCAAGTTTGTTGTTTTGCTGTTCTGTTGGGACTGGTTGTTCGGTCTTATAATTCTCGAAGGATTCATACAACATATGATACTCATTAATCATGTCCTGCAATGCATTAGTGAGCTCATTATGTGTAAATTCAGAAAGATTAGGATCATTTACCTCACAGTCATCGTTGGCCATTAGACAGTGAACTTCTTCATCTTCATTGCCACTGGATGAGCTGGTGGATTTTTCTGATTCTGACTCTGAATCAGCCCATTTGCTCTTGTTTTCTTCAGCCACAAGTACTTCCCGTTCTCTGTCTCTTCTGGATGATCTTCTACTCTCCTTTGACTTTCTATAGTCCTTGGATCCTCTCTTTTGATCATCTTTCTTTGGTTTAGGACAGTCAGCGATGAAATGTCCTGGCTTAAGACAGTTGAAGCATACATGATCATCCTCATCTGATCTATTTTTGAAGTTCTGCTTCCTTGGATAAGATTGATAGACCTTTTGACTCTTCTTAATAAACTTTCCAAATTTTTTGACAAACAGCACCATTGCATCGTTGCATATTTGTTCAGGAGTCATTTCTGTTGTGGTAGGCAGAGCTTCAGATGCAGTAAGAGCTTTGGTTGGTTGACTGGTGTTGGGTTCATCTTCAATCCGAATCCCTAGTTCAAACTCATATGCTTTTAAATCAGCAAATAAGTCATGTAGATCTATCTTGTTTAAGTCTTTGGATTCTCTCATAGCAATCGTTTTTACATCCCATTCTCTTCGGAGACCTCTCATGACCTTTAGAGTGATTTCCCTGTTGGATAGATCTTTACCAAGGCTATTGAGTTCATTTATGATTCCAGTTACTCTCTCATCATATTCGCTGAGAGTTTCTCCGGACATCATTTTGATGTTTTCAAACTTCTGTAGGGCGACAGTGAGCTTGTTTTCCTTGGTTTGATAATTTTCTCGCATAGCTGAGCAATCTTTTCCCAGATGTCCTTTGCAGTGGGACACATTTTGATCTTGTTGAACATATTTTTGTCCAGAGTTTTGAACAGTATGTCTTTCGCCACATTGTCCAGATTTGCTTTTTTCTTTTCTTCATTTGTCCAGAAGGATCTATCCTTCTCGACCATCTGAGGTTCACCACCAGTAATGGCAGCTGCTGTATTGACTTTCAAGATATTCATTGGTACATCAGTGATGACGAACCACATGTCATCGTCTTGGGCACTTAGATGTGCTTGCATACAATTCTCCAGTCATTGTATTCATCCTTTTTGAAAATGGGAATCTTGCTGAATGAGGCCATCAGTTTTTAGTAATTTCTCAAGATTGAGAAGACCTAAGCTCTGATACCACTTGTTAGGATCGGGGTAGTGTTTAGAAGGGGGGGTTGAATAAACACTAGATTCAATTTCGATTTTGCTCGGGTTGCTGCAGACTGTTAAGTACTGCAGTAGCTTCTCAATATGTTGCAAGTCAGCAGACGCTGATTATAGTGCGGAAGACGTCTGCTGGACTTGTGAGTGATAATAACTGAATGGTAAATAAGCAGAAAGTAAATAACACAAGTATATTTCTGGAAGTTCGAAGCAGAACGCTTCTACGTCTCCCCTTCTTCCTTTGCAGGAAGGTTACACTAGAAGATTTGGTTTAGACTTTACATTATACAACCTTCTTAGGCACTCACACAGCTTGGCCTAAACTCCTAGCAATCACAAATTTCTAATTTGATTACAATGATTTCTATGACACTCACACATATATAAACTATTTGACTTAGAGTGTTCTTCGAGCAGTAGACTCTGTTACAGTTAATCTGTCAATATTTCAGTAGTAGTTTTCTTCTGCTCTTGCTGAACCTTCAAAGAATATCAGTAAGATGATTTGTTTTTTACGTTGAGGTGTTTCTCTTTGTTTGATCAGATGGTTCAGCTAACCTCTTCAATCTTTGCTTGGACGTATTTATAGACTCAGTGGTCTAACGGCAACAATTCTGTATTAGGAAGAGATCAGCTTTCCAAATTCTGATTGTCTTCTTTCCTATTTTGTTAAGCAACGACTCTTTTATTCTGACGCTAATGGTGGCGGAGATATAGCAGGGTGCGCCGCTCTGTTGTACCTTTGTCAGAATAGGTTGTACTTGTTTTGTCTTGTTGCTTTGTGCTCTTGCTGGATGGTTAGACCTATGCTGGCTTTCTTCGTTCAACTGGTCGTTCATTCTTCTGTAACCAGTAGATGTCTTTGTTCAATATATGACTATCCAGTAGATGTTTGTCCAGTTGGTGTCCATCCGGTAGGTGTTTTTCCGGTAGATGTCCATCCGGTTGGTGTCCATCCGGTAGGTGTCCATCCGGTAGATGTCCATCCAGTTGATGTTCATCAGGTAGGTGTCCATCCGGTAGATGTCCATCCAGTTGATGTTCATCCGGTAGGTGTTTGTCCGGTAGATGTCCATCCGGTTGGTGCCCATCCGGTAGGTGTCCATCCGGTAGATGTCCATCCAGTTGATGTTCATCTGGTAGATGTTTGTCCGGTAGATGTCCATCCGGTTGGTGTCCATCCGGTAGATGTCCATCCAGTTGATGTTCATCCGGTAGATGTCCATCACCCGGTAAGTGTTTGTCACCCGGTAGGTCTTTGTATCCAGTTGATGTCCATCACCGTAGGTCTTTGTATCCAGTTGATGTCCATCACCCGGTAGGTCTTTGTATCTAGTAGATGTTTGCCACCACCAAAACTTAAAAATGTTTTCCCAACAAATTGTAAAATGATATCCCATCAATTTTCACAAGTATTGCTGCTGTACAACTCTTTTAAACTCTTATGATCAGTGCGAAAACTTCTGTGATCATACAATTCTCGAACATAAGTTGATGAGCTTTGCATTCTAGGGCCCAACATTTTACTGAAATATGTCACAAGATGTTTGTCCTTATACTCCTCCGCTTCTCACCTTTGATGCATCTGTTTCAACAATAAAAACTTTAGTAAATCTGGAAGTTGTAAAATAGGAGTAGTGGCAATTACCACCTTTAATTGTTCAAAAGCCTTTTGAGTGCCTTCATCCCAATGAATGAATCATTCTTCAACAAATCTGTTTGTGATGTTGCGACAATGGCATAATTGTAAGGAATTCGACAAGCATACAACGCAGCGGAATAAAAAGTTCGGATTCCCACCGAGGAACTATACAAAGTTATCATATCGGGTGTCGAAAGTTATAAATTTGTAGCATGTTTGATGCAGAATCCTCGAAGCAAGATGTCCATGAGTCACGAGCAAAACTTTTCAGATTTGCCTATACGGTATCCACGCGATCAAATCGAAAGGGATTTTGAATTATCAAGTTGCTAGACTTGTTAAATCAACTGGGACAAAGAGGACGAGACCTCAAAGAGAAGTGACGGTTGTCCTCTTTCAATGGTCTACTAGGTTTTTCGTTTTTAGTTAATTCACAATTAACGTCTACCTCCTGTAACCTAATATGCATGATATATATAGACATGAGGCGGCTACCGAATGGTTTATGAAAAAACCTATAGCCTATATCAGTTTCCCGTATATATATATAATGGGCAAAATATATATATATATATATATATATATATATATATATTTTGCCCATTATATATATCTCTATATATATTTTTTGGCCCATTAATTTATGCTTAGGACTTTTCCTAAACAACTTTAATTCATCGAATGAATTTAACTCCCTTTATCGATTTAGTCTTTTGTACGACCCGTTAGGATCTTGCAACGTTGGCATTGACATAAAATCTAATTTTATGTCACAAGCAATGAGCAATATCTAGCAACATATCAAGGTTACCCAAGTTACAAGAATGTCATTGACTCGGCATTAAAGAATGTCATTGACTCGATATTACCTATGGACTGTGATAATATTCACCATGTAACTTAATCCCTTTGTCCTATGTGTTTAGATTAAACACGAGTCATGGAATAAGTCATACTCGTATAGTTCAATCTTATTTTCTTGATCCCCAAGTAGACTATATTAAACGAATAAGCCCGATATCACAAATCGACTCATTCGAGCATGGCCATGCATTTTAGTCTTACTTGATCAAGGGACCAAACACTTCTCCTGTTATATAGGAGGGACAAATCCTATCTTAATCACTCAACATCACTCTTCATAATTCGTAGTGTATCCAATGATTGTCTTTATAGTTTACTATGTTACAGGTAACGTTTGACAATATCAAGATATACAACTCCTTATGGTGGGATCTCTGGTGATCTCTAGTCGTAAGGATTACGTACACTATTCTCATTATGATAATTGCTTATGACATTCATATAACTATCCATGTAGTATTCTCATGGTGGGTCTGTCTAGTACATAGTTCTCTAACATGTACCCATATGTTGGTTCGATATCTCATATCCATGAACAAATTCATCAATCAATACATACTAGTCTCAATGCATTATCATTATCCTAATTCATGATAATACTTGACTAGTGACAATCTTTAATAATAATATGATTTTATTCTAAGGACATTAATATATATTTATTCATATTACATAGATACTGAAATAATATATAATAATGAATTGCCATTAAATAAATCATATTACATTGTATGCCAAAATCAATAATCTAATGAGTTGTCTTAGAGCATATCCTAACAAATCTCCCACTTGCACTAAGATCAATCAGACATGTACTTAGTGCCTAAAGATCTAGAATGACGATCATACTTCTGTTGTGACAGAGGTTTCGTCAGCGGGTGTAAGGACCCTAGTCCCTTAAGTGCGATTAAAGGCGTAAATAAAATTTTCATGCATAAACGGAATATAAAAGTCATGTTGATGCCTTGAGCTATTAGATTACAGTGCCAAAATAAAGTTCCAAAAGGGATTAGTTACATTCCCAACTAATGAAAGTTAATCCTATAGCTTTACACTACTCCTAGAGTAGATACTATACAAAAGAATGTGCCTGCTACCAAAAGCACTCCTCACTAGCTCACCGCATCAACCCGCCTTAGCCCGTCCGCCCACAAGTACCTACAGGAACAACCCCAAGACCATGAGCATGTATATAAATCATATTCACAATAATATGATAGCAATTCAAATGCATAAATCGTAAATGCGATACACTTCCTGTATTTAACACATTTAAAAGCTCCCTTGGTTGTCCCTGTACCATAATCATAATCAATGGATTATAACACCAATAATGTATGTCATGACATGCATCCATTCCATGTATACCAATGGCCAATCCCAGTCTTATTATATCAGTGGCATAATACCCCTCGTGTTACATGACAGCGGCATTAATACCCCTCGCTTCGACATATAGCGGCATAATATCCCTCGCATCAATATGACAGCGGCATTATCCTTCGCTTCGACATATTTGCGTCATCGCTAAAATATGACAGCGGCAAGTATTCTATCATCGCTTCGACATGAAGGCGGCAAGTATTCTTCATCACTGTAATATAATCTCAACTCACAATAACATGCAACCATAATGCATATCCAATCATGTATGCAACCACAATGCATAACTAAGACCATGTATGCAACCATAATGCATAACCAATTCAAAGCGTAATAAATACGTTTTACCGTCCGATGCTCGTACGTCTCACTACGTACCTTAGTCCCAAAATGTGTGGTGTCGTGGACTTTATCTCCTGAGTTGTGTGGCCACCAGGGATGTTTCTACACATTCACACAAATCAATATTATGAGCCAATAATAGTCCAATATAAAAAAAAATCCACAAAAATATCCAAAAAACCACATTTTGTCTTTCGCAATCGATCGCCTGTTACGGGCGATCGATCGCGAGACCTTACTGCCCGATCCTCAATTTTTCTGGCTTTGGCGATCGATCGCCACATTTGGCGCGATCGATCGCCAGCCTTGCCGATCGATCACCTAAGAGTGGCGATCGATCGCCAGACACTCCAAACGCGCACTGCCAGCGCGCGATCGATCGCCTGGAACGGGCGATCGATCGCCAGTGTCTGTAACCCGAAAATTCACCATTTTTGCTCCAAAATTCCTTTCCAACCCATACCAACTCTCCTACCTTCAAACCAACAACATCAAACACATAATAACCTTCACAATACACTTTAAAACACCCCAAAAATCCAACATTCAAACAAGAAAATACCAACCCAAAATAACCCATTTCAAAACCCTTCAAAACCATTTCAAACTCAATCAAAACACAATAAAAACAACAAGGAGATATCCATACCTCTTGGGGACTCCAAATCTCACACCAAATCCCACAAATCAAGTTTTTGGAAGGATTTCTCTTCACCTCTTTACCCAATCTCGAAATGGAAGAGAAGGAGGGTTTGGTGGATGATTTGGGGGAAAGTTGAAAAGTGATGGTATAGTGGGGATTGGGGGTATAAGTGGGTTGGTTTTTAATTAAATTGTACTCCCACAATTCCATAGTGTATAAAACACTCCAACTTGATGTTTTAAAAGCATTTACCAAAATGCATCAAAATCTCAATTAAAACCATGCTTTACCAAAATAATTATAAATTACCATAATAAAGCCATAATAACCCCCAAATCCCAACATACATAACATGCACCCCGAAATGCACCACCGGGTCACACCTACCATGTGACTAAGCATTTTACCAAGATAATTAATTCCAACACACATATTAATTATCACCATAAAAATCACATAAACATAATTAATGCCCAAATTGCATATAATTATTTCGGGGATATCACAATACTCTCCTACTTATAAGATTTCGACCTCGAAATCGCATGCACTTACCCAGTTCAAAACCAAACATATATCACATACCAGAAAATAACTCTGGGTAGTGCTGCATCATGTGCCGCTCCATCTCCCACGTGGCCTCTTCGACACCCCTGTGATCCCACTGAACCTTGACCATCGATATCACTTTGTTCCGAAGTCTGCGATCAGCCCTATCCAAAATCCTGACTGGCCGTTCCTCATAGGATACATCAGAATCCAACTGAACCTCAGAAGGCTGCAATACATGCGACGGATCCGGCTCGTACTTCCGCAACATAGATACATGAAACACGTCGTGAATACCAGACAACGACGGTGCCAGTGCCAAACTGTAAGCCGAGGTACCGATGCGCTGCAAAATCTCATATGGTCCCACATACCTCGGAGACAATTTACCACGCATACCAAACCGAACCACACCCCTGAAAGGTGAGATCTTCAAAAAGACTCTGTCTCCCAAATGAAACTCCAACGGTCGCCGCCGTTTATTCGCATAGGCTGCCTGCCTGTCCTGGGATTTCTTCATCTTCTGACGGATGACCTTTACCTTATCCTCCATCTCCCGAATCAGTTCGGGTCCTCCCACTGCTTTACTGGTCAAGTCATCCCAGTATAATGGCGACCTACAACGCCTACCATACAACTCCTCAAACGGTGCCATCTGAATACTCGCCTGATAGCTGTTGTTGTATGAGAATTCTACCAAGTCCAATGAATCTTGCCATGAGGCATCAAACTCTAAAACACAAGCTCGTAGCATGTCCTCGAGCGTCTGTATAGTATGCTCAGTCTGACCGTCTGTCTGGGGATGATATGCCGTACTCAGTCTCACCTCAGTACCCAAAGCTGACTGAAGACCTCCCCAGAAATGAGATGTAAACCGCGGATCTCTGTCAGATACAATAGACACTGGAATCCCATGCAGTCTCACTATGTCCCGGACATACAGCTGAGCCATCCTGGAGTATGTGTACGTCATACTGTAGGGAATGAAGTGAGCTACCTTTGTCATCCTGTCAATGATCACCCAAATGGCATCACAACCCGAAGTAGTCCTCGGCAAGTGGATCACAAAGTCCATAGATATGTGTTCCCACTTCCACTCCGGTATCTCTAAGCTCCTTAGTTCGCCACCGGGTCTCTGCCTCTCTGCCTTGACATGCTGACAAATCAAACATCTCTTGACAAAAGCGATCGTATCACGCTTCATTCTCTTCCACCAGAACTGATCACACAAGTCCTTATACATTTTCCTCCCTCCTGGGTGGATACTGAATCGCCTACTATGAGCTCGCTCCTAGATCCCTCTACGCAACTCCGGCGTACCTTGAACTACCCATCGGTTACCAAGTCTCAAGAACCATCCTCAGCCACTCTGAACTTTGATGGCTGCCCTGTAGTACCAATGATGACCATCTCTGAACCTCATCATCTGTCCTCTGAGCTCTCCTGATGTTCTCATAGATATCTGGCTCAGCCAATAAAGTCGATACCCAAACCGGCGATGCGTCCACATCGAATTCATAGCCCAGATGGAAACAAGAAGTCATCATAGCCGACAAATGCATGACATCCTTAGCAGTATTCTTCACCTTCCGACTCAAGGCGTCTGCTGTCAAATTGGCTTTCCCCGGATGGTATTCTATCTCACAGTCATAGTCTTTGAGTAGATCCATCCATCTCCTCTGACGCATGTTCAACTTCGCCTGAGTGAATAAGAATTTCAGGGTCTTATGATCCGTATATATGGTAAAAGATGTACCATACAGATAATGCCTCCAAATCTTCAGGGCAAAGATAATAGCTGCCAACTCCAAATCATGGATTGGGTACCTAGCCTCATGCGGTTTCAACTGCCTCGATGCATAAGCTACCACATGCTTATCTTGCATCAATACACAACCCAAGCCTTGCAGTGATGCGTCAGTATAAAGGACAAACCTCTTGTTTTCTGAGGGAATCACCAATACCGGCGCCATCGTCAATCGGTGCTTCAACTCTTGGAAGCTCTCCTCGCAAGTGACCGCTTTATTTTTAAACAATTATTTTTCAAAGATTTGTGTGAAGCGATTCCACCGCAAGTGCACGGTGTCAAGTTTTAGTATAGTGAAAATTAAGTAAAGGTTGTCGAATCCACAGGGACTAACGTATAAGTACCAAATAAGATCAATCAAATTATATTTAGCCTACGATTAAAGGAGTTTGATTAACTAACTAAATTAAACTAAAGAATAAAGATTTAAACTAGAAACAATGAAAAGAATGGTTCCGGAAATGCGAAGGTAAGTCACTCGAGAAAATTACCGAGTTCGTCGTTCAATTATGTTATCTCTAATGATTCAATGGAATTCTCAGTTTATCAACCAATTGATTTTAAAGGTGAAAGGTTTTACTATTATTCGATACACTCTCTCGAGCTGTAACGAAACTAACAATAAATTAGAACAAGTCACTCTCGTGCACCTATTTACTAATTTAAAGTTGCTTAAATCATCAAAACCTATTAACTCTAAATCTTTCGATTTTAAGTTCTCACGTATGCGATATCATCTCTCGATCTCAATCGTGACATACATCATAAATTAATGGAGCGTGTTACAACGTTATCTCTCGATCTCGGTTGTAACTCTCAAATTCAATCAAAGCTAGCTAGACTTTGATCTACACATGCAATCAATCTATGAACAATAAATATCAATACACTCAAATACCAATGAATCAATATATTAAACACAATGAACGAAAACTTCAATAATATAAACCAAATTCAATTCAATTCAAATACAGATGAGTTTAATTGTCTCTCGACCTCAAAAACTTCAAATGAAAATGAAAATCAAATAAATTAAGGTTCAGAAATACGATAAACGATGGATGAATCCGTGCGTTGCACCGTAATTTCTTCTCTTGTTCCTTCCTTGCACTCCGGTAGAGATTGGCTCGACTTTGGACGAAGAACGGAGATTGGATCTCCTTGGCGGCGTTGGGCAGCGGCTCCTTGACCTAGAAAAATGTCTGATATTCGATGTAAAATTCGTCCCAAAATTCGTCCTTTAATTCTGTGGAAGAGATCCCCTAAAAAGCCCTCCAAAATCTCGATAAAAAAGGAAAATAAAATCTTCAGATTTCGCGTCTCGATCGATCGAGAAGTTCACCGATCGATCGGTGCACTGTTCACGCCAGCTTTGGAACTTACTGCCTCGCTCGATCGATCGACATTTTCCACCGATCGATCGAGAATTTGAAAATTTCAGCTCCGAGGTTACTGTCTCGCTCGATCGATCGATAATTTCACCGATCGATCGAGCCTTCAAAAAATCAGACTCTTGCTTCTGGCTGGCTCGATCGATCGAGAATAAATCTCGATCGATCGAGATCTGAAGAAACCATCTTCAATATTTTCATCATCTTTTATGCCTCGATTTCGCCCGTTATCTTCTCATTAGCTCATTTCTTCCACTTCCGATCAAATTTCCTGAAACAAATGAATAAACACCAAAAAGCATAATATCATCCAGGAAAAAGTACGGAAAATGGGAAGAAATTACAGTTAAAATCACTCAAAATCTAAGCCTATCAACTCCCCCAAACTTAGACTTGATCGTCCTCGAGCAAGCAATAAACTCAAAAAGAAAAGTTAAACTCGATACTAAGCATGAATCATCTTTACAACATATGTAACAGCTCAGAAATCCTATTTACACATCAATAGAAGTCAATCAACATTTAACAAGAAGCATTTTCTCCTAAGTTAAACAATACATCGCAACATCGGAACGTGCGTGTGTGCTATTGTCAAACATGAGTTACATATATATCTTTAACATCAACATGTGCCATATTAACTCCTAGTCAAGATTACTTTGAAATACTCTACAAGTTTACTATCCAGCACTTCTCCACTAATGTAATCGTTCCCTAGACTTGGATCAAAAGGTCTTAAAAGCTTATAACGTTAGGCCTTTTGGTGTCGGCTTCAAAGAAAAGGTAGGATGAATTCAAAGAAGAGAGTATAACAAAATCAGTTCAACTCTTTTTTTGAGCTTCTCTTCAACTTTTTTTTCTAGCCTTGGCCACTTTGGGTCTTATTTTGAATTTTTCTTTTCAAGGCTTTTCTCTACAACTTTTCTTTTTCTTTACTCATTCTTTTGTTCCTTTTGAACTCATTTGCATATAACAATTCTGTGCAATGAATGAGATTCATTATACTCTCCTAGGGGTAGGTAAAAATTTTCTTTTAGGCTCAAACCAAGGTGGGTATAATGAGTTTGCCAAGAATGTCGAATGGGGGTCTAATCATATGCAGTGCATATACCATTCTTTTTCAATAAGGCTCAAAAAGGTGACACTAATGAATAATATATAACATGTAGGCTTGAAAGGCTCAAACGGTCCAAAGATCGCCTAAATCATCTCCAAGTCTAGTTCCTAATTATAAATTTCGCCTCAAAGTGCTTTCAACTAAACTGTAGAGTTATCTAAAATACTCAAGACTCATCATAGTTAACACAAGTTTTCAATTTAATCAATACATACTTCACTCAATCATGACTCAATAAGTGCTCAAAGTATTCCTCAGTTTTGACATGTAGTTAACAAAGGATATATACAAACAAGTTAAACATTTTCATGACTCCTATCTAGATGAGGATTAATTTCATCATGTATTACCGTTGTAAGTCCAACTCATCAATTCTCAAGAATAACTCAATCAATAGAAAAAAAAATTTTGTTGGTAATGCTCAAGGACGAATTAGTCTCAACATCATGCAGTCATGCTCGGAAAAGAAACAAGACAAGTAGCAATATGTGCAAAAGCAAGATATATACAAATAATTAAAAACCCCCCCAAACTTAGCATGTGAATTGCCCTCAATGAACAAGAAAAATAAATGCAAAGGCAAAGACACATACCATGACGACGATCGTCACTGATCGTCATCCTCATCATGCTCCGGAGGGGGAACTGGGTAGTGGTGCTCCTCGCCCTGATATGGCGGAAATCGTGGGTACTCAGAAGGTGGAGGTGCATGCGGATGATAGGGTGCAAAGTGTGGCTCCGGCGGGAACTGGAAACCTGGAAAGCCCTGGGCCATGGCAGTGTTCCATGCACTCTGATAGTGCATGAACTCCATCTGTCTCAGAGCTACCTGCTCATGGTCCATCTGCAATGCTCTTTGCATGCTATGAATGTCCCGCTGCATGCTGTGAATGCTCTGCTGCTCCAGGCGAATGTCTTGGAGATCCCTATGAAGAGAATCCAAAGTAACTCGTGTATGCTCTGCAGCAGAGGATGATGCTCCAGCTTGTGTAGTGTCCGAGGGTCGTCTTCGGCTCGTAGGATCGGCCACAATGATTGGTGTCTTCGGTGGAAGTAGCTCCTCGTCTTCCCCCCATGTCACTCCGTATCGCTGACATAAGGCAGTGATCGTGGATGGAAACGGTAGTGCGGAGGTCGGAGGGCTGCTTCCCATCTCTTGAATATGATCACTGATGATCTCACCGAAGTCCACATCCTTCCCTGAGAGGATGGCATAAACCAGGACCGCTCTATCTTTTGTCACCTCAGAAGTGTGGGTCGATGGCATGACCCGCGAGGCGACAAATGAAAACCATGCTTGGGCCTCTGGCTTCAAATTCTTCTTTAGAACCAACTGTGGCTCTGCTTTATCATTCCTCCGCCAATCCACTCCCGGCTTGCCAATGACTGTCAATACCCATCGTAGTCGATCCTGCTGTTCTTGAAAAGATTGGTATTCACAGTTGTGAATGAATGGCATCCGGTGGATATTATTGATTGTGGCTCGATCCGCCAGCACATATTTCCCTCGAACATAAACACTTACTCGGTGCCCTGGTTGAACTGCTCGAAGATTTGTATAGAACTCCCTCACCAGTGGCACCACAGCATCAATCGGTGCTTGAATGAATTGGAACCACCCTTTTCGGCGTGCTGTCCTAATGACAGGACACTCCAATTTATCTAAGCTCATTCCCCATTCACGGCTCAGTGGTTTCTTATGGTAGGTGGGGTATAATTCAGCAATCTTGGCATTGAGAAACTTTTGTTCATCATAAACTGGCTCAGAAACAGTGGCCTCTGCCTGCTTTTGCTTCTGGGAAGCTTCCGCCTGCTTTGACCTCTTTCTGGATGACATTCTCGTGCCAAATGATTCCCAACGAATTCAATTCAATTCACTAACACCCCACAACACTGTCAATCCAACACCCTTCAACACCACAAAACTTCCTCCTAATTGAAATTCTTTTCCAACCCACTGCTAAAAAAATTCACGAAATAGCACCAAAAGCTAAAATCTTGGATGATTGGAAACCAATTACCTCTTAAAAATTTGATCTTGGAAAAATGTGGCACTCGGCTTGGAATTCCCTTCTTTCTGCGCTTCTACCCAATTTGCCTTTCAAATCTTCAAATCTGCAATGAAAATCTCATTAGGATGAATATTACTTCTTAGAATTGAAGTAAATTGAAATTTGATGAACAAAAGATTGAGATTGGATGAAGGGATTTGAAAGAGGCGCTAGGTTTTTGTTGTTGAGAGGGGGAAAATGAATTGGGGAAAGTGATGGCTGCTGCGTCTGCCCCTTTATTTTTTTCAAAATTTTCTCTCGCTCGATCGATCGGAAAAATTCTCGATCGATCGAGCGAGGCAGTAGGCACAAAGTCATTTTAAAATTTCGGGCGATCGATCGAGATTTCCACCGATCGATCGCCAGCAGCAGCAACCAAAATTTTAAAATTTTTCTTTTTCTCAACATCTTTCTCTCGGATTGCTTCGCCTATAACCAACTTGCTCTTGCTTTCACATCTGCAATAGAAAATACACGAATTCATTCCCAGACAAACTCAAAAACAAACAAACTAACAAAATTCAACAAAACAAGAAATCAAAACAAAACTCAAGGAAGGAAAAACGGAAGTTCTTAATTTATAGTCCCAAGCTGGACTGTCACCTCCTTGTCTTCATCAATTTGATGGCTCCTTCGGATTCTTTACAGAATCACTCGGGAGCGTACCTTGCGTCCTCCCAGATATCAACGTGGCCAACTGCCCTATCTGCACTTCCAAATTTTTGATTGATGCATCTTGATTCTGCATCCTCACTTCTGTTGATGAAATCAGCTTCGCCATAAGTTCCTCCAAACTCGGCTTTTGTGTGAACCCTGCCTGCGGTTGTGGGTTCAACACATTCTCTTGATTCGACCACCTCAAATTCGGGGTGGTTCCTCCAGGGTTGGTTGTAGTTCGGGTAGGAATTATGGGGTGGCCTGTTACCTACAAAATTAACAGCTTCAACGGATTGGTTAAATTGATTACCTGCCTGGCACTCGATGCTAGGATGACCGCCTCCACACAGCTCACAGAAAATAGTTTGGGCCTGCATTGCTGCTGCTCCCATGCTGTCTATCTTCCGGTTCATGGCTTCTAATTGAGCCGAAAGAGCAGTGATCTCGTCCACTTGATGGACCCCCATTGGTTTCTGTGGCGTGCTCCTCTCAGATTGCCACTGGTAGCTGTTGCACGCCATTTCCTCCAACAAGCTATATGCTTCTTCAGGCGTCTTTCTCATTATGGATCCCCCAGATGCTGCATCAATCATGGAACGGTTAGCAGAAAATAAACCGTTATAAAAAGTTTGTACCTGCAGCCATATGGGTAAACCATCGTGTGGGCATCTCCTCAACAACTCCTTAAACCGATCCCACGCTTCGTATAAAGTCTCGGGGTCAAACTGACCAAAAGTCGTGATATCGTTCCGCATCTTCGCCGTCTTGGAAGGGGGAAAGTACTTTGACAAAAACGCCTTTGTCATCCCCTCCCATGTTGTGATAGAACCTGCAGGTAAAGAATTCAACCATGCCTTAGCTTTGTCTCGTAATGAAAAGGGAAAGAGTCTTAACCTGATGGCATCGTCAGAGACGCCATTGTGTTTGAATGTATCACAAATCTCCAAAAAGTTGGAGATGTGATTGTTCGGATCATCCGTAGCTGCTCCCCCGAACATCACTGAGTGCTGAATCATTTGTATGATTGCCGGCTTGATCTCAAAATTGTTTGCTTGAATCGTCGGTCTTGTAATACTCGACAGCGATCCATGAAATGCGGGTTGTGCAAAGTCCATCATCGATCTAGGGTGCTGTGCTTCGTTATTGTCAGCCATTTCTCGAGCTTCTCGTAATCTTCTTAGTAACGTTCTCTCTATCTCTGGATCAAACGGCTCGAGAAAGGGTTCCTCTCTTCTATGCATGCACTAAAGAACCGATTCCTGTACAAAATAGACAAAAGGAGACAACAAAAAAAACACAAAATTATTCACAAATATCAACAAAAGAAAACAAAGAAAACAAAAATTGCAATAATAAAAGAATTGGCTAAATTACAATTAACTAATCTCGTATGATATTATACAGATTAGCCCCGGCAACGGCGCCAAAAACTTGACCGCTTTATTTTTAAAAAATTATTTTTCAAAGATTTGTGTGAAGCGATTCTACCGCAAGTGCACGGTGTCAAGTTTTAGTATAGTGAAAATTAAGGAAAGGTTGTCGAATCCACAGGGACTAACGTATAAGTACCAAATAAGATCAATCAAATTATATTTAGCCTACGATTAAAGGAGTTTGATTAACTAACTAAATTAAACTAAAGAATAAAGATTTAAACTAGAAACAATGAAAAGAATGGTTCCGGAAATGTGAAGGTAAGTCACTCGAGAAAATTACCGAGTTCGTCGTTCAATTATGTTATCTCTAATGATTCAATTGAATTCTCAGTTTATCAACCAATTGATTTTAAAGGTGAAAGGTTTTACTATTATTCGATACACTCTCTCGAGCTGTAACGAAACTAACAATAAATTAGAACAAGTCACTCTCGTGCACCTATTTACTAATTTAAAGTTGCTTAAATCATCAAAACCTATTAACTCTAAATCTTTCGATTTTAAGTTCTCACGTATGCGATATCATCTCTCGATCTCAATCGTGACATACATCATAAATTAATGGAGCGTGTTACAACGTTATCTCTCGATCTCGGTTGTAACTCTCAAATTCAATCAAAGCTAGCTAGACTTTGATCTACACATGCAATCAATCTATGAACAATAAATATCAATACACTCAAATACCAATGAATCAATATATTAAACACAATGAACGAAAACTTCAATAATATAAACCAAATTCAATTCAATTCAAATACAGATGAGTTTAATTGTCTCTCGACCTCAAAAACTTCAAATGAAAATGAAAATCAAATAAATTAAGGTTCAGAAATACGATAAACGATGGATAAATCCGTGCGTTGCACCGTAATTTCTTCTCTTGTTCCTTCCTTGCACTCCGGAAGAGATTGGCTCGACTTTGGACGAAGAACGGAGATTGGATCTCCTTGGCGGCGTTGGGCAGCGGCTCCGTGACCTAGAAAAATGTCTGATATTCGATGTAAAATTCGTCCCAAAATTCGTCCTTTAATTCTGTGGAAGAGATCCCCTAAAAAGCCCTCCAAAATCTCGATAAAAAAGGAAAATAAAATCTTCAGATTTCGCGTCTCGATCGATCGAGAAGTTCACCAATCGATCGGTGCACTGTTCACGCCAGCTTTTGGAACTTACTGCCTCGCTCGATCGATCGACATTTTCCACCGATCGATCGAGAATTTGAAAATTTCAGCTCCGAGGTTACTGTCTCGCTCGATCGATCGATAATTTCACCGATCGATCGAGCCTTCGAAAAATCAGACTCTTGCTTCTGGCTGGCTCGATCGATCGAGAATAAATATCGATCGATCGAGATCTGAAGAAACCATCTTCAATATTTTCATCATCTTTTATGCCTCGATTTCGCCCGTTATCTTCTCATTAGCTCATTTCTTCCACTTCCGATCAAATTCCCTGAAACAAATGAATAAACACCAAAAAGCATAATGTCATCCAGGAAAAAGTACGGAAAATGGGAAGAAATTACAGTTAAAATCACTCAAAATCTAAGCCTATCAGCAAGCCTCTGACCAAAAGAAGGGTACCCCTTTTTGGGTCAACTGCGTCAGTGGCTTAGCAATCTTAGAAAATCCCTCGACGAAGCGTCGGTAATAACCAGCCAAACCAAGAAAACTCCGAATCTTGGGCACAGAAGTGGGTGCAGCACACTCCATCACCGCCTCAATCTTCTGGGGTCCACTGAAATCCCACTGCTAGATATGACATGCCCCAAAAATACTACACTGCTCAACCAAAACTCACACTTACTGAGCTTGGCATATAACTGGTGATCTCTGGGGATCTGGAGCACTGTCCTCAAGTGTCTCACATGTTCTTCCTCGCTACGGGAGTAGATGAGTATATCGTCAATAAACACAATGACGAACTGATCCAGATAGGGTTGGAACACCCAGTTCATCAATGTAAGGACCCTAATCCTTAAGTGCGGAATCAAGGCATAATAGAGCTAATATAAAAGATCAGAGTGTAAAAGAACGTGTTGAGTCTATGAGCTTAAGCATTACATGCCAAAAACAAGGACTACCAAATGGATTAATTACATTCCAATCAATGAATGTGTTCAACTATAGTTTTATACTACTCCTAGAGTAGATACTATCCAAAATAATCCTGTCCTTCAAGTCCCCAAAAGCATCCTCAACAAGCTCACCATCTCAACCCGTCTTCAATGGACATGCGGGACTCCCACCCCTCGCCTCTCATTGAGCGGCAAATACCCTTTCCTCGCCCTATATGATAACCACGCTAAAATGTGACATGCGGCGCTCCCACCCCTCGCTTCACATTTAGCGGAACCAAACAAATAGCGGCAAGCATTAAAATCATCAAGGGATGACCACGACTCATGGGATGTGCACCAATAATCATCATATGCATCTATAAACATCATGCATAACATGTATTTGCATCCACAATGCAATACCACATATATACTCGCATCCACAATGCATAAACAATGAGTATATAAGATACATGTACCGTTGGGTGCCCGTACGTCCACTACGTACCTTTCCAAAAGTGGATTGATCTGGCTTCAGTTCCTCGGTTGCGTTGCTACCTGGGATGGTTCTACACAATCACACAACCCCATATTAGAAGCCAAATAATAGCCAAATACCAAAAATTTGACAAAAGAAACCATTTTCCAAAATTCCACAGGCGGCGATCGATCGCTTCCCTCAGGCGATCGGTCGCCTCAAAATTTTCATCGCGGCGATCGATCGCGCCAAACATGGCGATCGATCGCCTAGCCCTTAATTTGGCTACTGCCTCTCGGCGATCGGTCGCCTCACTTTAGGCGATCGATCGCCTACCCTTCGAAAAGCCTACTGTCCCATGGCGATCGGTCTCCTCTTTTCAGGCGATCGATCGCCTCGCGCAGAGGCGCGATTTCTGCCATTTTTGCACCAAAATTTTCATCCAATCCATCCCAACACTTACACAATCAAACAACATCATAAATAACAACTTAAACCACCAAAATATACTTCAAAACAAGTATAAATCCAACCCTCAATCTCAACTACAACAACCCAACACAAACCCATTTTAAAATCCTTCAAAATCATACCAAACTTAAACAAAACCTTACAAAAACAACCATGAGGTATCCATACCTCTTGGGGATCTCAAATCACCCAATAAACTCCACAAATCAAGATTTTGCAAGGACTTCTCTTCACCCCAAAGCTGGAACTCGAAAATGGAGAGAAAGGGGAAGGGTTTGGGTGATGTTTGGTAAACGTAAAGTGAGAGTGGATGAGGTGGGGTTTGGGTATAAAAGTTGAGTTAATTAAAAAAGCAATCCACAACCCATGGTGTATAAAACACCCCAACATGATATTTTCCAAAGCATTAAACCAAATGCACCAAAATATCAATTAAACACATGATTTCTAATTAATTGCTAACCATGGCAAATAAATCATGCTTCCAACCATAATTCCCAACATACCCAACATGCACCCTGAAATGCTATCCCGGGTCACTCTAACACGTGACTAAGCATTTCCACATAATAATTCCAACACATAATTAATTACCATCATAACTAATCATATAAACTTAATTAATGCACCAGATTGCAATTAATCATTTCAGGGATATCACAATACTCCCCTACTTATAAGATTTCGTCCTCGAAATCACATGCACTTACCCCAAAGGAAACTAAACATAAACACATACCAGAGAATAGTTCCGGGTAGTGCTGCACCATATGCCGCTCCGTCTCCCACGTAGCCTCCTCGACACCCCTGCGATCCCACTGAACCTTGATCATAGGTATCACTTTGTTCCGAAGTCTACGGTCTGCTCGATCCAGAATTCTGACAGGCCGTTCCACATAAGATACATCTGATTCTAACTGAACTTCGGAAGGCTGTAACACGTGAGATGGATCCGGCTCATACTTCCGCAGCATCGATACATGAAACACATCATGTATACCAGATAAAGAAGGCGGCAAGGCCAGTCGGTAAGCTAAGGTGCCAATGCGCTGCAAAATCTCGTTCGGTCCAACATACCTCGGAGACAGTTTCCCGCGCATCCCAAATCGCACAACGCCTCTGAAAGGCGAGATCTTCAAAAAGACCTTATCTCCCAATTGAAACTCCAACGGTCTCCGCCGTTTATTTGCATAAGCTGCCTGTCTGGCCTGGGCCGCTTTCATTTTCTGTCTTATCGTCTTTATCTTCTCTTCCATCTCCCGAATCAACTCCGGTCCTCCGACCGATCTGCGGTCCAAATCCTCCCAACACAAGGGTGATCTACACCGTCTGCCATAAAGAGCTTCAAACGGAGCCATCTGAATACTCGCCTGGTAGCTATTGTTATAAGAAAACTCTACCAAAGGCACTGAATCCTGCCAAGAGGCATCGAACTCCAAAACACAAGCTCTCAACATGTCCTCGAGCGTCTGGATAGTACGCTCAATCTGGCCATCCGTCTGAGGATGATAAGCAGTGCTCAATCTGACTTCAGTTCCCAAGGCTGACTGAAGACCTTCCCAGAAATGAGATGTGAATCGCGGATCTCGATCTGACACTATGGAAACGGGGATCCCATGCAATCTCACCACATCTCTAATATACAACTGCGCCATCCTCAAAAAGGTGAAAGTCATGCTATAGGGGATAAAGTGAGCTACCTTGGTCAATCGATCCACAATCACCCAAATAGCATCAAAGCCTGAAGCACTCCTCGGCAGGTGAGTCACGAAGTCCATGGAAATGTGCTCCCACTTCCACTTTGGTATCTCCAAGCTTCTCAACTCGCCGCCAGGTCTCTGTCTCTCTGCCTTAACCTGCTGGCAGATCAAACACCTCTTGACAAAAGCGACGACGTCACTCTTCATTCTCTTCCACCAAAACTGACCACGCAGATCTTTATACATCTTTTTCCCGCCTGGGTGGATGCTCAGTCTGCTACTATGAGCTCGCTCCAAGATCCCTCTACGCAACTCCGGCGTACTCGGAACCACCCAACGGTCACCCAATCTCAAAGACCCGTCATCGGCCACTCTGAATTTCGTTGGCTGACCAAGATGTACTAAAGATAACCACCTCTGAACCTCATCGTCTGACCTCTGAGCTCTCCTGATGTTCTCATAGATATCTGGCTCAGCTAACAAAGTCGATACATACACAGGTGATGCATCAATGTCAAAATCATAGCCCAGATGGCAATAGGAGGTCATCATAGCCGACAAATGGATGACGTCCTCAGCAGAACTCCTCACTTTCCGGCTCAAAGCGTCTGCTGTCAAATTAGCTTTTCCGGGATGGTACTCAATCTCACAATCATAGTCTTTGAGTAAGTCCATCCACCTCCTCTGCCTCATGTTTAGCTCCGCCTGAGTGAATAAAAACTTGAGGCTCTTGTGATCCGTTTATATGGTAAACGACGTACCATACAAATAATGCCTCCAAATCTTCAGGGCGAAGATGATAGCCGCCAATTCCAAGTCATGAATTGGATATCTGGTCTCATGCGGCTTCAACTGCCTCGATGCATAAGCTACCACATGCTTATCTTGCGTCAGAACACACCCAAGGCCCTGAAGTGATGCGTCAGTATACAGAACAAATCTGGAGTTCTCCGTAGGGATCACTAACACTGGCGCCGTCGTCAACCGGTGCTTTAACGCCTAGAAGCTCTCCTCACAAGCTTCTGACCAAAAGAAAGGTACTCCTTTCTGGGTCAACTGTGTCAACGGCTTGGCAATCTTCGAAAAGCCCTCGACGAAACGTCGATAATATCCGGCCAAACCCATAAAACTCCGTATCTCCGGCACAGAAGTGGGGGCAGCCCACTCCATCACAGCCTCAATCTTCCTGGGATCCACTGATATCCCGCTGCTCGATATGACATGCCCCAGAAACACCACACTACTCAGCCAAAATTCACACTTACTGAGCTTAGCATACAACTGATGCTCTCTGAGGATCTGAAGCACTGTCCTCAAGTGTTTCACATGCTCCTCCTCGCTCCGGGAGTAGATGAGAATGTCGTCAATAAACACAATGACGAACTGATCAAGATACGGCTGAAACACTCTGTTCATCAGACTCATAAAGACTGCTGGAGCATTCGTCACGCCGAACGGCATCACTAGGAACTCATAATGTCCATATCGGGTCCGGAATGCTGTCTTCTGCACATCTTCCTCTCTGACTCGAATCTGATGATACCCGGATCTCAAATCAATCTTGCTATACACCCTGGTACCTTGCAACTGATCAAACAAGTCATCTATCCTTGGGAGAGGATACTTGTTCTTTACTGTGGCTTTATTCAGTTGCCGGTAATCGATACACAACCGCATCGAACCGTCCTTCTTCTTCACAAAGAGAACTGGTGCGCCCCAAGGCGACACGCTCGGGCGTATATATCCCTTGTCAAGGAGATCCTGCAACTGTTCTTTCAACTCTCTCAACTCAGCCGGTGCCATCCTATAAGGTGCACGAGAGATAGCGGATGTCCCTGGCAACAGCTCGATCCCAAACTCAACTTCCCTAGCCGGTGGGAATCCTGGGATCTCTTCTGGGAATACATCAGCAAACTCTGCTACCACTGGCACATCCTCAACTCTTAGTTCTTTATTCTTCCCAGACGTGTCCACGGCATAGATGAGATAACCCGTGTGTCCACGTTCCAACAACTGAGTCATCTTGATTGCTGAAATCAACGGAATCTTCGCACGAGAACCGTTGCCATAGAAAGTCCACTGACTGCCCAATTCAGGTCTGAACTTCACTGTCCTCTGCCGGCAATCTACCACTGCCTGATATCTGTTCAGAATATCAATACCCAAGATGCAGTCGAAGTCTGACATGCCCAATACGATCAAGTCGGCCTTCAACTCGTTGCCCTCAAAATAAATGAGGCAGTCTACCATAAACTGATCAGCAACGACATTTCTTCCAGTGGGTGTCGAGACAAGGAGAGGCGTGGGTAGAGAAGACGTGCGCATATGTTGTCTCTCCACAAAACCAACAGACACAAAAGAGTGGGAGGCACCTGTATCGATCAAAATAAAAGCAGGGTACGTAAATAAATGACACGTACCGGCGATCACCTCCTCTGGGGCTGCCTGGGCCTGCTCTCTAGTCAGCGCATACACCTGTCCCTGGGGCGGTCCCACTGTCTGACCTCCCGATGGTCGAGGCCCAAACTGCTGCCTCTGGTGTACAGTCCTGTCATCAAACCTCGGTCTGTTGCCCTGAAACTCTGACTGTCCTCCCCGGGTGGGGTAATACCGAGCGATGTGGCCCATCTTGCCACAGATATAACAGACAGGACACTTGTTTGAAGAATGTGGCCCTCCACAATTGTCGCACATAGGCTCTCCCGGCCTATTCCCTTGTGAAGACCCTCGATTGGCCGACCAATTCTTCTTGTTATCCTGTTTCTGACCAAAGTACTTCTTTCCACCAAATCGCGAAGATGAAGAGGCACCACGAGGTTTAAATGGCTCTCCTCGGGGCCTCAAGCTGTCATTAGTCTGCCTCTGTTGCGGTACTGGTGGTGGCATAGCACTAGGATAAGCTCCCACCCCAAGCTCGGCAAGCTCCGCCCTTGTGAGAGCATCATCAAAAGAAGTTGGGTTATTGGTGATAACCCGGTCATAGAGCTCCGGTCGCAACCCCTTCATAAAATTCCTCATCTTTGCGTGCCCATTAGTGGCAATGTGGGGAACATACCTCAGCAACGAAGAGTACCGCGTGGCATATTCTGACACTGTCATGTTCCCCTGTTTCAAACTTGTAAACTCGTCCTCCTTTGTCTGTCTCGCCGCTGCGGAGAAGTACCGGTTCAGAAACCTAGTCCTGAAGAGTGTCCAATCAATCACAGCACCTAGTGCTCTTAGCTCCATCACCGTGCTCCTCCACCACATTAGAGGTTTCTTAGCTAACTGAAACTCCGCCAGCCTCAGCCAAGCTGTAACAGCACAAGGAGCCGATACAAAGATCTGTTCAAGTCTTTCCAGCCACTCTTCAGCCTCTTCTCCGGACTCTGTCCCCTCAAATCGGGGCGGATGGTAAGACAGAAATTGCGTCAAACTGATCTCACCCGGTAGTAATAACTGAGCTACGGGTTCCATGCCTACGACCGGTGGAGGTAGAGGGTTCACTTGTCCAACGCTTGCGTTTACACTACCAACATCTCCAACCTCCTCATTAGCAGCCATGCTGTAACACCAATGTTAACAACAATTCCAAAGCAATATATATGTTATGCCGTTAGGTAACAGGAATGAGAATAAGCACGTTAGTATAACAGGATATACATTAATATGCACCACATGCATAAACATGCTTCAAATGTAAGCACCTAGCCAATCATGCTAAGGCTACCCTTCACTCGTTCCCGGGTTCTCTAACCACTGCTCTGATACCACTAATGTAAGGACCCTAATCCTTAAGTGCGGAATCAAGGCATAATAGAGCTAATATAAAAGATCAGAGTGTAAAAGAACGTGTTGAGTCTATGAGCTTAAGCATTACATGCCAAAAATAAGGACTACCAAATGGATTAATTACATTCCAATCAATGAATGTGTTCAACTATAGTTTTATACTACTCCTAGAGTAGATACTATCCAAAATAATCCTGTCCTTCAAGTCCCCAAAAGCATCCTCAACAAGCTCACCATCTCAACCCGTCTAGCCCTTCTATCATGCCAAACGTGTACCTACAAGGACAACCCCCAAACATGAGCAATAATAATCATTCATATTCAACACCATATGAAGATAAAGCGTAAATGCATAATCATAATAAAACACTTCCTGTTTTCCCCATGCATTTCAAACGCTTCCCGTTTGGTTGTCCCTGTACCATAACTCATGAGTATAATCAATAGATTATTTTTAATGGTCTAAACATGTCATGACATATACCATCTCATCAATACCAAATACTGATCACCAATCCCTAGTCTGTCCATCACAATGTATTTTAATGCCCCTCGCTTATTTACATATAGGCGGCATAGGATAACCTCGCTTCAATGGACATGCGGGACTCCCACCCCTCGCCTCTCATTGAGCGGCAAATACCCTTTCCTCGCCCTATATGATAACCACGCTCAAATGTGACATGCGGCGCTCCCACCCCTCGCTTCAATTTAGCGGAACCAAACAAATAGCGGCAAGCATTAAAATCATCAAGGGATGACCACGACTCATGGGATGTGCACCAATAATCATCATATGCATCTATAAACATCATGCATAACATGTATTTGCATCCACAATGCAATACCACATATATACTCGCATCCACAATGCATAAACAACGAGAATATAAGATACATGTACCGTTGGGTGCCCGTACGTCCACTACGTACCTTTCCAAAAGTGGAATTGATATGGCTTCAGTTCCTCGGTTGCGTTGCTACCTGGGATGGTTCTACACAATCACACAACCCCATATTAGAAGCCAAATAATAGCCAAATACCAAAAATTTGACAAAAGAAACCATTTTCCAAAATTCCACAGGCGGCGATCGATCGCTTCCCTCAGGCGATCGGTCGCCTCAAAATTTTCATCGCGGCGATCGATCGCCTAGCCCTTAATTTGGCTACTGCCTCTCGGCGATCGGTCGCCTCACTTTAGGCGATCGATCGCCTACCCTTCGAAAAGCCTACTGTCCCATGGCGATCGGTCGCCTCTTTTCAGGCGATCGATCGCCTCGCGCAGAGGCGCGATTTCTGCCATTTTTGCACCAAAATTTTCATCCAATCCATCCCAACACTTACACAATCAAACAACATCATAAATAACAACTTAAACCACCAAAATATACTTCAAAACAAGTATAAATCCAACCCTCAATCTCAACTACAACAACCCAACACAAACCCATTTTAAAATCCTTCAAAATCATACCAAACTTAAACAAAACCTTACAAAAACAACCATGAGGTATCCATACCTCTTGGGGATCTCAAATCACCCAATAAACTCCACAAATCAAGATTTTGCAAGGACTTCTCTTCACCCCAAAGCTGGAACTCGAAAATGGAGAGAAAGGGGAAGGGTTTGGGTGATGTTTGGTAAAGGTAAAGTGAGAGTGGATGAGGTGGGGTTTGGGTATAAAAGTTGAGTTAATTAAAAAAGCAATCCACAACCCATGGTGTATAAAACACCCCAACATGATATTTTCCAAAGCATTAAACCAAATGCACCAAAATATCAATTAAACACATGATTTCTAATTAATTGCTAACCATGGCAAATAAATCATGCTTCCAACCATAATTCCCAACATACCCAACATGCACCCTGAAATGCTATCCCGGGTCACTCTAACACGTGACTAAGCATTTCCACATAATAATTCCAACACATAATTAATTACCATCATAGCTAATCATATAAACTTAATTAATGCACCAGATTGCAATTAATCATTTCAGGGATATCACAATCAAGCTCATAAAGACAGCCGGGGCGTTCGTCACACTGAACGGCATCAGTAAGAACTCGTAGTGCCCATACCGAGTCCGAAATACTGTCTTCTGCACATCCTCCTCCCTGACCCGTATCTGGTGGTACCTGGATCTCAAATCAATTTTGCTATACAGCTTTGTGCCTTGCAACTGATCAAATAAATCATCAATTCTCGGGAGAGGATACTTGTTCTTTACCGTGGCCTTATTCAATTGCCTGTAGTCGATGCACAAACGCATCAAACCATCTTTCTTCTTCACAAAAAGAACCGGTGCGCCCCAAGGCGATACGCTAGGGCGTATATATCCTTTATCAAGGAGTTCCTGCAATTGCTCCTTTAGCACTCTTAACTCTGCCGGTGCCATCCGGTAAGGGGCACGAGAAATAGCGGATGTTCCCGGTAATAACTCAATCCCAATCTCGACTTCCCTAGCCGGTGGGAATCCGGGAATCTCCTCCGGGAACACATCAGCAAATTCTGCTACGACTGGCACATCCTCAACCTTTAACTCTTTACCCTTTCCCAACGTGTCCACGGCATAGATGAGGTAGCCCGTGTGTCCACGTTCCAATAATTGGGACATTTTGATTGCCGAAATCAACGGAATCTTCGCACGAGACCCGTTGCCATAGAAAGTCCACTGAACTCCCAAACCAGATCTAAACCGAACTGTCCTTTGCCGACAATCTACCACTGCCTGATATCTGTTCAGAATGTCGATGCCCACAATGCAGTCGAAATCTGACATACCCTAAACAATCAAGTCTGACTTTATCTCATTGCCCTCAAAATAAATGAGGCAGTCCATCAGAAACTGATCAGCAACAACTTTCTTTCCGGTGGGTGTCGAGACCAATAGAGACGTGGGTAAAGGAGACGTGCACATATGATGTCTCGCCACAAAGTCCGTAGACACAAAGGAGTGTGAAGCACCTGTGTCTATCAAAATAAAGGCGGAATATGTAAATAGAAGGCACATACCAGCTATAACCTCCTCTGGCGCTGCATCTGCCTGCTCCCTGGTCAATGCATAGACCTGTCCCTGAGGTGGCCCCATCACCTGTCCTCCCATCTGTCGAGGCACCATTAGGCTGCCTCTGCTGTACTGTACCACTAGAAAACCTCCCTCAACCTTCCCTTAGATCCGTCTGCCCTTCCCGGTTGGGGCAACGCCGAGCAATGTGGCCTGACCTGCCACAAATGTAGCACGCAGAACAATCTTGCATCAAATGCGGCCCTCCGCAAAAGTGGCACTTGACATCTCCAACTCTACTAGTTTGAGTCGGTCCCCCACAAGTAGATGTACCACTTCTCCGGTCCCCTTGCTTCCGGCCATCCGACCGCCTTCCGCTAAACCGGGAAGAAGAAGTAGTCCCCCTTGACTTGAAAGATCCTCCCCGAGGCCTCAGATTTTCAGATGTAGATCTTTGTGATGGAACGGGTGAGGGTATGGCCTCGGGATAAGCGCTCACCCTATCTCTGCTAATTCCGCTCTAACCAGTGCATCATCAAAAGATGTCGGGTTGTTAGAAATGACCCGATCAAATAATTCCGGTCGTAGCCCCTTCAGAAAGTGCCTCATCTTGGCATGTCCATTTGTAGTAATGTGTGGAACATACCTCAACAAAGATGAGTAGTGCATGGCATAGTCCGAGACTGTCATGCTCCCTTGTTTCAAGTTTGTAAATTCAGCGGCCGCGGAGAAGTACCGGTTTAGAAACCACTAATGTAAGGACCCTAGTCCCTTAAGTGCGGATTAAAGGCGTAAATAAAATTTCCATGCATAAACGGAATATAAAAGTCATGTTGATGCCTTGAGCTATTAGATTACAGTGCCAAAATAAAGTTCCAAAAGGGATTAGTTACATTCCCAACTAATGAAAGTTAATCCTATAGCTTTACACTACTCCTAGAGTAGATACTATACAAAAGAATGTGCCTGCTACCAAAAGCACTCCTCACTAGCTCACCGCATCAACCCGCCTTAGCCCGTCCGCCCACAAGTACCTACAGGAACAACCCCAAGACCATGAGCATGTATATAAATCATATTCACAATAATATGATAGCAATTCAAATGCATAAATCGTAAATGCGATACACTTCCTGTATTTAACACATTTAAAAGCTCCATGGGTTGTCCATGTACCATAATCATAATCAATGGATTATAACACCAATAATGTATGTCATGACATGCATCCATTCCATGTATACCAATGGCCAATCCCAGTCTTATTATATCAGTGGCATAATACCCCTCGCGTTACATGACAACGGCATTAATACCCCTCGCTTCGACATATTAGCGGCATAATATCCCTCGCATCAATATGACAGCGGCATTATCCTTCGCTTCGACATATTTGCGGCAAATATTCTTCATCGCTAAAATATGACAGCGGCAAGTATTCTATCATCGCTTCAACATGAAGGCGGCAAGTATTCTTCATCACTGTAATATAATCTGGACTCACAATAACATGCAACCATAATGCATATCCAATCATGTATGCAACCATAATGCATAACTAATACCATGTATGCAACCATAATGCATAACCAATTCAACGCGTAATAAATACGTTTTACCGTCCGATGCTCGTACGTCTCACTACGTACCTTAGTCCCAAAATGTGTGGTGTCGTGGACTTTATCTCCTGAGTTGTGTGGCCACCTGGGATGGTTCTACACATTCACACAAATCAATATTAGGAGCCAATAATAGTCCAACATCAAAAAAAATCCACAAAAATATCCAAAAACCCACATTTTGTCTTTCGCGATCGATCGCCCATTACGGGCGATCGATCGCGAGACCTTACTGCCCGATCCTCAATTTTTCTGGCTTTGGCGATCGATTGCCACATTTGGCGCGATCGATCGCCAGCCTCGCCGATCGATCGCCCAAGAGTGGCGATCGATCGCCAGACACTCCAAACGCGCACTGCCAGCGCGCGATAGATCGCCAGTGTCTGTAACCCGAAAATTCACCATTTTTGCTCCAAAATTCCTTTCCAACCCATACCAACTCTCCTACCTTCAAACCAACAACATCAAACACATAATAACCTTCAAAATACACTTTAAACACCCCAGAAATCCAACATTCAAACAAGAAAATACCAACCCAAAATAACCCATTTCAAAACCCTTCAAAACCATTTCAAACTCAATCCAAACACAATAAAAACAACAAGGAGATATCCATACCTCTTGGGGACTCCAACTCTCACACCAAATCCCACAAATCAAGTTTTTGGAAGGATTTCTCTTCACCTCTTTGCCCAATCTCGAAAATGGAAGAGAAGGAGGGTTTGGGTAGATTATTTGGGGGAAAGTTGAAAAGTGATGGTATAGTGGGGATTGGGGGGTATAAGTGGGTTGGTTTTTAATTAAATTGTACTCCCACAATTCCATGGTGTATAAAACACTCCAACTTGATGTTTTAAAAGCATTTACCAAAATGCATCAAAATCCCAATTAAAACCATGCTTTACCAAAATAATTATCAATTACCATAATAAAGCCATAATAACCCCCAAATCCCAACATGCATAACATGCACCCCGAAATGCACCACCGGGTCACACCTACCATGTGACTAAGCATTTTACCAAGATAATTAATTCCAACACACATATTAATTATCACCATAAAAATCACATAAACATGATTAATGCCCAAATTGCATACAATGATTTCGGGGATATCAATGCGGGTCAGGTACATTATCATCAGTTGGTACTTTGCATATTTTCACATCTCCTCTTTCAACGATTTCTCGAATGAAATGAAAATGCCAAAGTATGTGTTTGGATCGCTGGTGAGATCTGGGTTCCTTAGCTAATGTGATGGCTCTATTGTTGTCACAATAGAATTCAATCGATCTAGAATGCTAGGCATAACCCCAAGCTTAGAAATGAACTTCTTGATCCAAAGGGCTTCCTTTGCTGCATCTGAGGCAGCAATATACTCACCTTCAGTTGTAGAATCGGCTACTGTCTCTTGCTTTGAACTCTTCCAGCTCACATCACCGCCATTTAGGCTTAACACGTGTGATATCCCCGAAATAATTAATTGCAATTTGGGCATTAATTATGTTTGTGTGATTATTAATGGTGATAATTAATATATGTGTTGGCGTTAATTATCTTGGTGAAATGCTTAGTCACATGGTAGGCGTGACCCGGTAGAGCATTTCAGGGTGGTGCATGTTATGCATGTTGGGTATTTGGGTTTTAATGGTTTAAAATGTGGTGGTGGATAATTATTGGGTGAAACATGTATCTAAATGGGATTTTGGAGCATTTTGGTAAAATGCTTTTAACCACTATACCCATCACTTTTCTATTTTCCCCCCAAACCACTCATCCAAACCCTCCTCCTCTTCATTTACGAAATTGGGCAAAAAGTGGAAGAGAGATCCTTCCAAAAACTTGATTTGTGGAATTTGTTGGGAGATTTGGAGTCCCCAAGAGGTATGGATACCTCCTTAATGTTTTTATTGTGTTTGGATTGGATTTGTTATGGTTTTGGAATGGTTTTGAAATGGGTTGTTTTGGGTTGGTGTTATTTTGGTAGGGTATTGGATTTCTTGGTTGTTTTAAAGTGTATATTGAAGGTTTATGGTGTTTTGATGTTGTTGTTGGGATGGTATTTGAGTTGGAATGGATTGGGAAGGTTTAAGGTTGAAAAATGGCGATTTTTCATGTTGCAGGTCGCGGCGATCGATCGCCCAAACGGAGCGATCGATCGCGCGCAGGCATTGGCAAAAACAACCTTCGGTGATCGATCGCCATGATTGAGGCGATCGATCGGTGAGGCGAGCGATCGATCGCCTCAAAAATGGCGATCGATCGCCTAGCGCCAGATTTTGGCATTCTCGGCTACTGGACCTCGCGATCGATCGGAGCTTCACAACGATCGATCGCGAGATGCTAAAATGTGAATTTTTGATTATTTCGTGGGATTTTTGGTATTGGTTCATAAATTGGCTTCTAATATTGGTTTGTATGATTGTGTAGAACCATCCCAGGTAGCTACGCAACAAAGGAGATAAAGTCCGACGACATCTCCACTTTTGGAACTAAGGTACGTAGTGAGACGTACGGGCATCGGACGGTAAAACGTATTTATTACGCTTTGAATTGGTTATGCATTATGGTTGCATACATGATCTTAGTTGTGCATTATGGTTGCATACATGGTATGGATATGCATTGTTGTTGCATGTGAATGTGAGTCGAGATTATATTACAGTGATGAAGAATACTTGCCGCCTTCATGTCGAAGCGATGATAGAATACTTGCCGCTGTCATATTATAGCGATGAAGAATATTTGCCGCAAACATGTCGAAGCGAAGGATAATGCCGCTGTCATGTTGATGCGAGGGATATTATGCCGCTAATATGTTGAAGCTGTAAGGAATCCAACACACAAGTGCGCAGCGGAAATAATAAATGGATTCCTAACCGAGGACCTATACAGAGTATTCATATCGGAATGATTAAAGAGTCTCACCCTTGTAGCGTGTTTGATGCAGAAACGATGCCAAATCACGAGTCACGAGCAACACCTCCAAGATCTTGCCTCTACGGTATCCACACGATCAAATCGAACAAGGGACGTTCAAGAACAAGTTGCTAGACTTATTCTTGAACCAAAACTGAACTCACGGTTCTAAACCGATCAACGACGGCCAATCAAAAAACCAAACACCACACGGCAGCGGCGGCGGTGGCGATTTGAGTTTGGCGGCCGAGAGTGAGAGCTAGAGTAGCTTTTAGGTTTTTGATGATATGAATGTTAATCTACCATTAACCTTGCTATCAAAATATATATGTAAGATTTAATTAAGGTTCAAGACTTTCTTAAAGCCTCATGGGCCCAAACCCATGATTTAATTAAATCCTTATAATCATTTAATTAAGACTCTTCTTAATTAATTAATTCATCCAATGAATTTAATTCCCTTTATCGATTTAATCTTTTGTGCAAACCGATAGGATCTTGCAATGTTGGCAGTGACATAAAATCTCATTTTATGCACAAGCAATGAGCGGTATCTAGCAACACATCAAGGCTACCCAAATTACAAGAATGTCATAGACTCGACATAACCTAAGAACTTGTGATAATATTAACTATGTAACTTAATCCCTTTGTCCATGTGTTTAGATTGAACACGAGTCATGGAATAGTCATACTGTATATTCAATCTCTATTTCTTGATCCCCAAGTAGAACTAGAATAAACGAATAAGCTCGATATCACATATCGACTCATTCGAGCACGGCCATGCATTTTAGTCTTACTTGATCAAGGGCCCAAACACTTCTCCTGTTATATAGGAGGGACAAATCCTATCTTGATCAATCAACATCCCTCTACATAATTCGTAGTGTATCCAATAGTTGCCTTTATAGTTTACCCTGTTACAGGTAACGTTTGACAATATCAAGATACATAACTCCTTATGTTGTGATCTCTGATGATCTCAAGTCGTGAGGATTACATACATTATTATCACTATGAGAATTGCTTATGACAATCATATAACTATCCATGTAGCATTCTCATGGTGGGTCTGTCCAGTACATTGTTCTCTAACATGTACCCATGTGTTGATTTGATATCTCATATCCATGAATTAATTCATCAATCAAAACATACTAGTCTCAATGCATTATCATTATCCTTATTCATGATAATACTTGACTATGGACAATCTTTAAGAACAATACAATATTATTCTAAGGACATTAACTTATATATCAATTCATATTGCACAGATATTTGAGTAAGATATAATAATGATTTGCCATTAATAAAATCATAATACATTGTATGCCATAAACAATCATCTAATGATTTGTCTTAGGGCATATCGCAACAAACTCCCACTTGCACTAAGACCAATCAGACATATACTTAATGCCTAGAGATCTAGTATGACGATCATGCTTCTGCTGTGACAGTGGCTTCGTCAATGGGTCAGATACATTATCATCTGTTGGTACTTTGCATATCTTTACATCTCCTCTTTCAACGATTTCTCGAATGAAATGAAAACGCCAAAGTATGTGCTTGGATCTTTGGTGAGATCTAGGTTCCTTAGCCAATGCGATGGCTCCATTGTTGTCACAATAGAGTTCAATCGGATCTAGAATACTAGGCATCACCCCAAGTTCAGAAATGAACTTCTTGATCCAAACAGCTTCCTTTGCTGCATCTGAGGCAGCAATATATTCAGCTTCAGTTGTAGAATCGGCTACTGTCTCTTGCTTTGAACTCTTCCAGCTTACAGCACCTCCATTAAGGCAAAACACATATCCTGATTGCGATCGAAAATCATCTTTGTCGGTTTGGAAACTTGCATCAGTGTAACCTATTACATTGACCTCTTCCTCACCTCCATAAATCAAGAATGTATCCTTAGTTCTTCTCAAGTACTTCAGGATATTCTTGACTGCATTCCAGTGACATTCACCTGGATCAACTTGATATCTGCTCGTCATGCTCAAAGCATACGAGACATCGGGACGAGTACATATCATGGCATACATGATAGATCCAATAGCTGACGCATATGGAATCTTACTCATGCATTGTCTCTCATCTGGTTTTGAAGGACACTGATCCTTCGAGAGATGTATCCCATGTGTCATAGGCACGAATCCTTTCTTTGATTCTTGCATGCTAAACCGTTTTAGACTTTGTCTATGTATGTACTTTGACTTAGGCAAAGTAATCTTCTCGATCTATCTCTATAGATCTTGATTCCTAATACATAGGTGGCTTCACCCAAGTCTTTCATAGAAAAGCAATTCCCTAGCCAAATCTATACAGATTGTAAGGAAGGGATATCATTCCCAATTAGAAGTATGTCATCTACATACAATATTAGGAAGATAATTATGCTCCCACTGACCTTCTTTTAGACACAAGGTTCATCTACGTTTTTGATGAAACCAAACTCTTTGACTGCATCATCAAAACGAAGATTCCAACTCCGAGAAGCTTGCTTCAATCCATAAATGGATCGTTGTAGCTTGCATATCTTTCCAGCATCCTTTGGATCGACAAAACCCTCGGGCTGTGTCATGTACACATCCTCAAGCAGATTTCCATTAAGGAAAGCTGTTTTGACATCCATCTGCCAGATTTCATAATCATGAAATGCAGCTATTGCAAGTAAGATCCTAATGGATTTAACCATGGCAACTGGTGAAAAAATTTCATCATAGTCAATACCATGAATTTGTTTGAAACCTTTTGCTACCAGTCGACCTTTAAAGGTTTGTACATTGCCATCCATGTCGGTCTTCTTCTTGAAAATCCATTTGCACCCTATGGGTCTCACCCCTTCAGGTGGGTCAACCAAAGTCCATACTTGGTTTGCATGCATGGATTCCATCTCAGATTCCATGGCATCTTGCCATTTCTCATAATCAGTGCCCATTATAGCTTGTTCATAAGATGACGGCTCATACTCATCAATAAGTAGTATGTCACCTTGTTGAGTCACAAGAAATCCATATCTCTGTGGCTCCCGGTGTTATCTTACAGACCTACGATGGGCTTGTGTCTCTTGAGCAGGCACTTCATCCACAACAGCTTGTGGTGACTGCTCTGTTTCCATCTCAATATCATGTTCAGTGTTTTCTTGTGGTTGAACTTCACTAAGTTCTATATGTCTCCCACTGGTTTTTCTAGAAATAAATTCTCTTTCAAGAAAGACACGAGTCCGAGCAACAACCACTTTGTTCTCGGTGGGATAATAGAAATAGTATCCTTTCGTTTCCTTAGGCTACCCCACAAACAAACACTTATCAGATTTGGGTCCAAGTTTGTTAGAGGCGTGACGTCTCACGAAAGCCTCACATCCCCAAATCTTCATAAAAGACATACTAGGACGTTTCCCAGTCCATATCTCATATGGTGTCTTTTCCACTGATTTAAATGGAACACGGTTCAGTATGAATATTGTTATTTCTAAAGCATGTCCCCAAAAGGATATCGGAAGATCTGCATGACTCATCATTGATCGAACCATGTCCAACAAGGTTCGATTCCTCCTTTCGGATACACCATTCCATTGTGGAGTATACGGAGGAGTGAGTTGTGGGACTATCCCACACTCCTTTAGATAGTCATGAAACTCTTGGCTTAGGTATTCACCTCCTCGATCTGATCGAAGGATTTTGATACTTTTACCAAGTTGGTTTTGTACTTCATTCTTGAAATCCTTGAACTTTACAAAGGTTTCATGTTAATGTTTCATTAGGTACACATACCCATATCTACTGAAGTCATCAGTAAATGTAACGAAGTATTGAAAACCACATCTAGCATGTGTGCTTATTGGTCCACATACATCACTATGTATGAGACTCAATAAATCATTTGTCCTTTCAACATGTCCCTTGAAAGGAGCTTTAGTCATCTTGCCCATTAAACAAGATTCACATGTTTCATATGATTCAAAATCAAATGAATCCAATACTCCATCCTTATGAAGTTTTCATATGCGATTCTCGTTTATATGGCCCAAGCAACAATGCCAGAGATAAGTTGGATTAGAATCATTATTCTTAATCCTTTTAGTATTTATGTTATAAACATGCATATCAAGATTTAATACATAAAGACCATTAATCATTTGTGCACTAGCATAAAACATATCATTTAAATAAATGGAGCAACAATTGTCCTTTATAATAAATGAAAATCCAAACTTGTCCAAACAAGAAATAGAGATAATGTTTCTAGTAATTGAAGGCACAAAATAACAGTCTATTAAATCTAAAGATAAACCGGAAGGCAAAGATAATGAATAATATCATATAGCTAATGCAGCAACTCTTGCTCCATTTCCCACTCGGAGATCTACTTCGCCTTTTGCCAATGTCCTACTCCTTTTAAGATTCTGCACATTAACACAAATGTGAGATCCACATCCAGTATCTAATACCCATGATGAAGAAGTAGATAAATTGACTTCTATAACAAAAATACCTGAAGTGGAAGTCACACTTCCCTTCGTCTTCTTAAGATCCTCCAGATAAACTTTGCAATTTCTTTTCCAATGTTCGGTCTCACCGCAATGGAAACAGTTCCCCTCTTTTGCCACTCCTCCCTTTGGCTTAAGTGCAACAGTATGAGGCTTAGATTTGACAAAGACTTTCTTGTTCTTCTTTAAGCCTTTTTCTTTAGCCCGTCCTTTGCTCTTATTCACAATAAGAACATTTGTAGGTTTAGACTTCTTGCTGTTAGCTTCAAAGGTTCTCAGCATGCCAAGCAACTGTGGTAGAGTCTTTTCAATTTCAATCATATTGTAATTCAAGACAAATTGACTGAAGCTTTCAGGCAACGATTGCAAGATCACGTCAGTGGCCAACTCTTGGTCCAATGGAAAACCCAGCTTCTCCAGATTCTCAATGTACCCAATCATCTTGAGTACATGAGTTCCAACCAGACTTCCTTCTACCATTCTACACTGGAATAACGCTTTAGAGATGTCATACCTCTCTTGTCTTGCTTGTTGTTGGTACAGTTGCTTTAGATGCTCGATCATATCGAACGCCTCCATTTCCTCATGTTGCTTCTGAAGCTCAGAGTTCATGGTGGCAATCATAAGACACCCAACATCAAGTGCGTCATTTTGATGCTTCATGTAAGCATCTTTATCGTCTTTAGCAGCCATCAAGGGAGGTTCCTCAGCAGGTAAGGGTTCCTCTAGGACATATTGCTTCTTTTCTTGTTTGAGGACAATCCTAAAATTCCTATACCAGTCTAGGAAATTTGTCCCATTCAGTTTGTCCTTCTCAAGGACCGATCACAATGATAGTGTGTTTGTAACGTTGTTGGTTGCCATGGATATCTACAATATAAATATGCAAAATAAGTTTATGATTTTAATCATTTAATATGGTCTTATATTAAATGACACTCCCACTATTTTGTTTAAAATTATCAACCCTCTAAAACTTTAGTGGGTCAAGATCCATATTTCACTTAATCTTGAGTTAGCTTTGGCTAATCGCCCAAGACTGCATGACAGTCTCGGACTATGCCATGCACTACTCATCACTATTGAGGTATGTGCCACACATTGCTACAAATGGACATGCCAAGATGAGGCACTTTCTGAAGGGACTGCGACTGGAATTATTTGACCGGGTTATTTCCAACAACCTGACATCTTTTGATGATGCACTTGTTAGAGCGGAGTTGGCAGAGATAGGTGTGAGTGCTTATCCTGAGGCCGTGCCTACACCAGTTCCATCACAAAGATCTACTTCTGAGAATCTGAGGCCCCGAGGGGGATCTTTTAAGTCGCGAGGGACTTCTTCTTTTTCTCGGTTTAGCGGGAGGCGGCCGGATGGCCGGAAGCAAGGGGATCGGAGGAGTGGTACATCTACTTTTGGGGGACCAACTCAAGCTAGTAGAGTTGGAGATGTTAAGTGCCACTTTTGCGGAGAGCCGCACTTGATGCGTGATTGTTTTGCGTGCTACATATGTGGCAGGTCGGGCCACATTGCTCGGCGTTGTCCCAACCGGGAAGGGCAGACGGATCTAAGGGAAGGTCGAGGGAGGTTTTCTAGTGGTACTGGTAGCGTTTATCGTGTACGCCCAAATTAACCCCACTCAATCCTCAAGATTGATAACAATAATGTAGTAGTGTGAGTAGGGATCGATCCCACGAGGAGGTGTGAATCTTTGTGTTAGTGAAAATCAAAACAAAAGAATAATAAAGGATGGGGTTGTGAGGTTGAATTATACTAATTAAAATTAAAAACAAAGATTAACTAATGAAAGTGATTCTTGGTATCGGTCGACTCTTCCTTGGATATTATCATCTATTTCATCGATTCACAAAAGACTCAATTTTACTTGAATATTCATCAATTGGAAATCTAATTCCTCCCTCACCTTATTCATAGTCAATTAGTCCAAGCGTTCTAATTTAACTTTCATCAATCAATCAATCTCTATATGCATATTCAAGATTAAAATCATGACACCATTCAAAACTAGTGAGCGATTAATCTAAATCATATAAACACAAGCGATTCATATAAATTTAGTCAATTGTTTTCCCTAAGAATTTAATAACACCAACAGCAGGCAATTATCAATCTTAGTCGCTTCGTAAATTTGATTAATCAAACAATTATCAAATTAGCATTAGATTACATGCAAGATATTAGGTTGTCAATCCAATAAACAAACACAAACCATATCAATAAAATCCGGAAAACAATGATATTCAATAAAATCGATAAACAAAAGCGTATGATCTCCCCAAGATGAATAAATCCAAGGATTTGTCTTCCTCAACCAAGAATTAAAAACTAGCTAGACATAATCTAAGAAAAACAGTAAATAAAGACAAGGGAAAGAAAACTAATCCAATCTCCGCTCGTCGAGGTGTCAATCCCGCATTCGCTTCGATCTTCGTAGCCGTCTTCAACAAAATTGAAAGAAAAATTGTAAAACTATCCTAAACTACTCTACCCTAACTATCTAGATGGTTCAAAGGTCTGATTTTCGTCCATATATGTATAGGGAGGCTGATGGGGTAGGTTAGAATCCATGTGGGAAGGAAAGAAATCAAGTTTTTACACTTTTCAAAAGTCTTCTGGCGTAATTACGCCTACTATTGGCGTAATTACGCCTGTCATCAATTTTTCTGGCGAGTTTCGTATTTTGGCCGTAACTTTCTCGTCCGAACTCCGAATTCGATGAAGCAGCTGTCCACGCGAAGATAACTCAAAGTTCTACAACTTTTATATGGACCACAGTTCCAAACATGGCTCGAACATATAGAAATTTGAGGAGAAAGGAGCAACATGTGTCTTGGATTCTGGTTTTTCCTCTTTTCTTCAACTTTATTGCTTCTTTCATCATTTTAGCTTGATTTCTTCACATTTCCCTACATTTACACAAATATACGATTAGGTAGCATATGTATCAATTTATCCATCAAAATATACCAAATCGTAGAAAATTAAGCGCAATAGATGTGTCTATTTCTAGTCACATCAGGTACCGTACAGCAGAGGCAGCCGATGGTACCTCGTCAGATGGGAGGACAGGCGATGGGGCCATCTCAGGGACAGGTCTATGCATTGACCAGGGAGCAGGCCGATGCAGCTCCAGGGGAGGTTATAGCTGGTACGTGCCTACTATTTACATATTCCGCCTTTATTTTGATAGACACAGGTGCTTCGCACTCCTTTGTGTCTGCGGACTTTGTGGCGAGACATCATATGTGCACGTCTCCGTTGCCCACGTCTCCATTGGTCTCGACACCCACCGGAAAGAAAGTTGTTGCTGATCAGTTTCTGATGGACTGCCTCATTTATTTTGAGGGCAATGATATAAAGACAGATTTGATTGTACTGGGTATGTCAGACTTCGACTGCATTGTGGGCATCGATATTCTGAACAGATATCAGGCAGTGGTAGATTGTCGGCAAAGGACAGTTTGGTTCAGATCTGGTTTGGGAGTTCAGTGGATTTTCTATGGCAACGGTTCTCGTGCAAAGATTCCGTTGATCTCGGCGATCAAAATGTCCCAATTGTTGGAACGTGGACACACGGGCTACCTCATCTATGCCGTGGACACGTCGGGAAAGGGGAAAGAGTTAAAGGTTGAGGATGTACCAGTGGTAGCAGAGTTTGCTGATGTGTTCCCAGAGGAGATTCCAGGATTCCCACCGGCTAGGGAAGTCGAGTTTGGGATTGAGTTATTACCGGGAACATCCGCTATTTCTCGTGCCCCTTACCGGATGGCACCGGCAGAGTTAAGAGAGCTGAAGGAGCAGTTGCAGGAGATCCTTGATAAAGGATATATACGCCCTAGCGTATCGCCTTGGGGCGCACAGGTTCTCTTTGTGAAGAAGAAGGATGGTTCGATGCGTTTGTGCATCGATTACCGACAACTGAACAAGGCCACGGTAAATAACAAGTATCCTCTCCCGAGGATTGATGATTTATTTGATCAGTTGCAAGGCACAAAGCTGTATAGCAAAATTGATTTGAGATCCGGGTACCACTAGATACGGGTCAGGGAGGAGGATGTGCAGAAGACAGCATTCCGAACTCGGTATGGGCATTACGGGTTCTTACTGATGCCGTTTGGTGTGACGAACTCCTCGGCTGTCTTTATGAGCTTGATGAATCGGGTGTTCCAACCCTATCTGGATCAGTTCGTCATTGTGTTCATTGACGATATACTCATCAACTCCCGGAGCGAGGAAGAGCACGTGAAACACTTGAGGACAGTGCTCAAGATCCTCAGAGATTACCAGTTATATGCCAAGCTCAGCAAGTGTGAGTTTTGGTTGAGCAGTGTAGTATTTTTGGGGCATGTCATATCTAGCAGTGGGATATCGGTGCATCCCAGGAAGATTGAGGCTGTGATGGAGTGGGCTGAACCCACTTTTGTGCCCGAGATTCGGAGTTTTCTTGGTTTGGCTGGCTATTACCGACGCTTCGTCGAGGTCTTTACTAAGATTGCCAAGCCACTGACTCAGTTGACTCAAAAGGGAGTACCCTTCTTTTGGTCAGAGGCTTGCGAGGAGAGCTTCCAAGAGTTGAAGCATCGATTGACCACGGCGCCTATATTGGTGATTCCCTCAGAGAACCAGAGGTTTGTCCTTTACACTGACGCATCATTGCCGGGCTTGGGTTGTGTACCGATGCAAGATAAGCATGTGGTAGCTTATGCATCGAGGCAGTTGAAGCCGCATGAGGTTAGGTACCCAGTCCATGATTTGGAGTTGGCGGCAATTATCTTCGCTCTGAAGATTTGGAGGCATTATCTATGGTACGTCCTTTACCATATATACGGATCATAAGAGCCTGAAGTTCTTGTTCACTCAGGCGGAGTTGAATATGCGTCAGAGGAGATGGATGGACCTACTCAAAGACTATGACTGTGAAATTGAGTACCATCCGGGTAAAGCGAACTTGACGGCAGACGCCTTGAGTCGGAAGGTGAGGAGTACTGCTGAGGATGTCATGTATTTGTCGGCTATGATGACTTCTTGTTGCCATCTGGGCTATGACTTTGATGTGTACGCATCGCCAGTTTGGGTATCGACCTTATTGGCTGAGCCAGATATCTATGAGAATATCAGGAGAGCTTAGAGGACAGATGATGAGGTTCAGAGATGGTCATCATTGGCACTTCAGGGGCAGCCATCAAAGTTCAGAGTGGCTGATGATGGTTCTTTGAGACTTGGTAACCGATGGGTAGTTCCATGTACGCCGGAGTTGCGTAGACGGATCTTGGAACGGGCTCATAGTAGCCGATTCAGTATCCACCCAGGAGGGAGGAAGATGTATAAGGACTTATGTGATCAGTTCTGGTGGAAGCGGATGAAGCGTGATGTGATCGCTTTTGTCAAGAGGTGTTTGATCTGTCAGCAGGTTAAGGCAGAGAGGCAGAGACCCGGTGGCGAACTAAGGAGCTTAGAGATACCAGAGTGGAAGTGGGAACATATATCTATGGACTTTGTGACCCACTTGCTGAGGATTACTTCGGGTTGTGATGCCATTTGGGTGATCATTGACAAGCTGACGAAAGTAGCTCACTTCATCCTCTACAGTATGACGTACACATACTTGAGGATGGCTCAGTTGTATGTCCGGGACATAGTGAGACTGCATGGGATTCCAGTGTCCATTATATCTGACAGAGATCCGCGGTTTACATCTCATTTCTGGGGAGGTCTTCAGTCAGCTTGGGTACTGATGTGAGGTTGAGTACGACATATCATCCCCATATGGACGGTCAGACTGAGCGTACTATATAGACGCTTGAGGACATGCTACGGGCTTGTGTATTGTAGTTTGATGCCTCATGGCAAGATTCATTGGCCTTGGTAGAGTTCTCATACAACAACAGCTATCAGGCGAGTATTCAGATGGCACCGTTTGAGGCTTTGTATGGTAGGCGTTGTAGGTCACCTTTGTACTGGGATGACTTCACCAGTAAAGCAGTGGGAGGACCCAAACTGATTCGAGCGATGGAGGATAAGGTAGAGGTTATCCGTCAGAAAATGAAGGCAGCTCCGGAGAGGCAGGCAGCCTATGCAAATAAACGGCGGAGACCGTTCGAGTTTCAGTTGGGAGACAGAGTCTTTTTGAAGATCTCACCTTTCAGGGGTGTGGTTCGGTTTGGTATGTGTGGTAAATTGTCTCCGTGGTATGTGAGACCGTATGAGATTTTACAGCGCATCGGTACCTTGACTTACCGTTTGGCACTGCCATCGTCGATGTCTGGTATTCACGACGTGTTTCATGTATCTATGCTGCGAAAATATGAGCCGGATCCGTCGCATGTATTGCAGCCTTCTGAGGTTCAGTTGAATTCTGATGTATCCTATGAGGAACGGCCATTCAGGATTCTGGATAGGGCTGATCGCAGACTTCGGAATAAAGTGATACCGATGGTCAAGGTTCAGTGGGATCGTAGGGGTGTCGAGGAGGCTACGTGGGAGACGGAGCGGCACATGTTGCAGCACTACCCGGAGCTATTTTCTGGTATGTGATTTATGTTTGGTTTCGTTTTGGGTAAGTGCATGCGATTTCGAGGTCGAAATCTTGTAAGTAGGGGAGTATTGTGATATCCCCGAAAGAATTAATTGCAATTTGGGCATTAATTATGTTTATGTGATTATTAATGGTGATAATTATCATATGTGTTGGCGTTAATTATCTTGGTGAAATGCTTAGTCACATGGTAGGCGTGACCCGATAGAGCATTTCAGGGTGCATGTTATGCATGTTGGGTATTTGGGTGTTTTAATGGTTTAAAATGTGCTGGTGGATAATTATTGGGTGAAACATGTACCTAATTGGGATTTTGGAGCATTTTGGAAAAATGCTTTTAAAATATCATGTTGGGATGTTTTATACACCATGGAAATTGTGGGAGTGCAATTTAATTTAATAACCCACTTATACCCCAAACCCCCACTATACCCATCACTTTTCTATTTTCCCCCAAACCACTCATCCAAACCCTCCTCCTCTTCATTTTCGAAATTGGGCAAAATGTGGAAGAGAGATCCTTCCAAAAACTTGATTTGTGGAATTTGTTGGGAGATTTGGAGTCCCCGAGAGGTATGGATACCTCCTTAATGTTTTTATTGTGTTTGGATTGGATTTGTTATGGTTTTGGAATGGTTTTGAAATGGGTTGTTTTGGGTTGGTGTTATTTTGGTAGGGTATTGGATTTCTTGGTTGTTTAAAGTGTATATTGAAGGTTTATGGTGTTTTGATGTTGTTGTTGGGATGGTATTTGAGTTGGAATGGACTGGGAAGGTTTAAGGTTGAAAAATGGCGATTTTTCATGTTGCAGGTCGCGGCGATCGATCGCCCAAAACGGAGCGATCGATTGCGCGCAGGCAGTTGCAAAAACAACCTTCGGCGATCGATCGCCATGATTGAGGCGATCGATCGGTGAGGCGAGCGATCGATCGCCTCAAAAATGGCGATCGATCGCCTAGCGCCAGATTTTGGCATTCTCAGCTACTGGACCTCGCGATCGATCGGAGCTTCACAACGATCGATCGCGAGATGCTAAAATCTGAATTTTTGATTATTTCGTGGGATTTTTGGTATTGGTTCATAAATTGGTTTCTAATATTGGTTTGTATGATTGTGTAGAACCATCCCAGGTAGCTACGCAACAAAGGAGATAAAGTCCCACGACATCTCCACTTTTGGAACTAAGGTACATAGTGAGACGTACGGGCATCGGACGGTAAAACGTATTTATTACGCTTTGAATTTGTTATGCATTATGGTTGCATACATGATCTTAGTTATGCATTATGGTTGCATAGATGGTATGGATATGCATTGTGGTTGCATGTGATTCTGAGTCGAGATTATGTTACAGTGATGAAGAATACTTGCCGCCTTCATGTCGAAGCGATGATAGAATACTTGCCGCTGTCATATTATAGCGTTGAAGAATATTTGCCGCAAACATGTCGAAGCGAAGGATAATGCCGCTGTCATGTTGATGCGAGGGATATTATGCCGCTAATATGTCGAAGCGAGGGGTATTAATGCCGCTGTCATGTAAACGCGATGGGTATTATGCCACTGATATAATAAGACTGGAACTGGCCATTGGTATACATGGAATGAGTGCATGTCATGACATAAATTATTGGTTTTATAATCCATTGATTATGGTTGTGGTATAGGGACAACCAAAGGGGGCTTTTAAATGTATTATATACAGGAAGTGAATCGCATTTACGGTTTATGCATTTGAGTTGCAATCATATTATTGTGAATATGATTTATTTACATGCTCACGGTTTTGAGGTTGTTCCTGTAGGTACTTTTGGGCGGACGGGATAAGGTAGATTGATGCGGTGAGCTAGTGAGGAGTGCTCTTGGTAGCAGGCATATTCTTTTGTATAGTATCTACTCTAGGAGTAGTGTAAAGCTATAGGATTAACATTCATTAGTTGGGAATGTAATTAATCCCTTTTGGAACTTTATTTTGGCATTGTAACCTAATAGCTCAAGGCATCAACACGATTTTTATACTTTGTTTATGCGTGATAATTCTATTTACGCCTTTAATCCGCACTTAAGGAACTAGGGTCCTTACAACACATATCCTGATTGCGATCGGAAATCATCCTTGTCGGTTGGAAGCTTGCATCAATACATTGAGTTCTTCCTCACCTCCATAAATCAAGAATGTATCCTTAGTTCTTCTCAATTACTTCAAGATATTCTTGACAGCGATTCAGTGACATTCATCTGGATCAACTTGATATCTGCTCGTCATGCTTAAAGCATACAAAACATCGGGAGAGTACATATCATGGCATACATGATAGATCCAATACCTGACGCATATGGAATCTTACTCATGCGTTGTCTCTCATCTTGTGTTGAATGACATTGATCTTTCGAGAGATGTATCCCATGTGTCATACGCACGAATCCTTTCTTTGATTCTTGCATGCTAAACCGTTTTACCACTTTCTCTATATATGTACTTTGACTTAGGCCAAGTAATTTTCTTGATCTATCTCTATAGATCTTGATACCTAACACATAGGTGGCTTCACCCAAGTCTATAAAAGCAATTTCCTAGACAAATCTTTACAGATTGCAAGGCAGTGATATCATTCCCAATGAGAAGTATGTCATCCATATAAAACACTAGGAAGATAATTATGCTCCCATTGACCTTCTTGTAGACACAAGGTTCATCGACGTTCTTGATGAAACCAAACTCTTTGATTGCATCATCGAAACGAAGATTCCAGCTCCGAGAAGCTTGCTTCAATCCATAAATGGATTGTTGTAGCTTGCATATCTTTCCAGCATCCTTTGGATCGATAAAACCTTCAGGTTGTGTCATGTACACATCGTCAAGTAAGTTTCCATTAAGGAAAGCAATTTTGACATCCATCTGCCAGATCATAATAATGAAATGCAGCTATTGCAAGTAAGATCCTGATAAATTTAATCATGGCATCTGGCAAAAAAATTTCATCATAGTCAATACCATGAATTTGTTTGAAACCTTTTGCTACCAGTCGACCTTTAAAGGTTTGTACATTGCCATCCATGTCGGTCTTCTTCTTGAAAATCCATTTGTACCCTACGGGTCTTACCTCTTCAGGTGGGTCAACCCAAGTCCATACTTGGTCTACATACATGGATTCCATCTCAGATTTTTATGGCCTCTAGCCATTTCTCAGAATCATGGCCCATATAGCTTCTTGATAGGATGCAGGTTCATCCTCATCAATGAGTAGTAAGTCACCTTGTTGAGTCACAAGAAATCCATATCTCAGTGGCTCCCGGTGTACTCTTACAGACCTACGCTAGGCTTTTGTCTCTTGAGCAGTCACTTCGTCCACAACAACTTGTGGTGACTGCTCTGTTTCCATCTCAATATAATGTTCAGTGTTTTGTTGTGGTTGTACTTCACTAAGTTCTATTTGTCTCCCGCTGGTTCTTCTAGAAATAAATTCTCTTTCAAAAAAGACACATGTCCGAGCAACAACCACTTTGTTCTCGGTGGGATAATAGAATAGTATCCTTTTGTTTCCTTATGATACTCCACAAATAAACATTTATCAGATTTGGGTCCAAGTTTATTAGAGGCGTGGCGTCTCACAACCCCAAATCTTCATAAAAGACATACTAGGACGTTTCGTAGTCCATATCTAATATGGTGTCTTTTCAACAGATTTAGATGGAACATGGTTCAGTCTAAATATTACTGTTTCTAAAGCATGTCCCAAAAGGAAATCGGAAGATCTGCATGACTCATCATAGATCGAACCATGCCCAACAAAGTTCGATTCCTCCTTTCAGATATACCATTCCATTGTGGAGTATACGGAGTTGTGAGTTGTGGGACCATCACACACTCCTTTAGATAGTCATGAAACTCTTGGCTTAAGTATTCACCCCCTCGATCTGATCGGAGGATTTTGATACTTTTGCCAAGCTGGTTTTGTACTTCATTCTTGAAATCCTTGAACTTTCCAAAGGTTTCATATTTATGTTTCATTAGGTACACATACCCATATCTACTGAAGTCATCAGTAAATGTAATGAAGTATTGAAAATCACCTCTAGCTTGAGTGCTTATTGAGCCACATACATCACTATGTATGAGACTCAATAAATCATTTCCCCTTTCAACATGTCTGTAAGGACCATAAAGCTTAATAGTGAATTCAAGATATAAATGGGGCTAATTATGTAATAAAGACATCTTAGGGTTCTGGTTTGATGTGAGTTCAATTAGGTTACAGGCCAAGTAAAACTTCAACAATAATTATTCAGTTACATTCCCAATCATGAATGTTTAAGTGATAGCAGCAGACTACTTCTGGAGTAGAGACTATCCAAAATTTCCTGTACTCTATCTTCATTTATGCTTTCAACAGCTCACAGTTCAACCGACCCTCAGCCCCCTTGGTTTCAAAAGCGTACCTACAGGAACAACTCACCATGAGCATATACATATATTATCACTTAACACAATTCAACCTAATAAAGTAATTAAGCGTATGAAACGATTAATTGATATGCTCCTCGATTTACCACATTAGCACATTTCATTGTCGTTCCTGTTTCACAAGCTTATGCACAAAATCATTAGTTCACGATATAACGATCGATAACGCGTTTCCAATTATAACCACAATATTTCACTTTAACCACTAGAATTGTGACTGTTCCGGTCCCAATACAACAGCGGAATTTTAGGACCCCTCGCTTCGACATATAGCGGCATCATATGATATCCCTCGCTTCGACAATGACAGCGGCATGTTACCTCGCTTAGACATGACAGCGGCAAATATCATATTACCATCGCTTCATATGACAGCGGCAAGTACCTCCCTCGCTCGGAGATAAAGGCTACCGGAACATTCATCAATTCCATCACATTAATCAAACACAATAGTTGATTCCATTATCACAGTAATTCACAGTCATTTCACATATACCATCACGTATAAGGATTCACCATCCACAATATACATAATCAAAGGTATGGCACGTTTTACCGTCCGATGCTCGTACGTCTCACTACGTACCTTGGTTCCAAAAGTGGAGATATCGTGGACTTTATCTCCTAGGCTGTGTGGCTACCTGGGATGGTTCTACATAATCACATGAATCCATATTAGAAACCAATAAATGAACCATTATCAAAAACATCACCATATAGAACAAAATCCCAAAAATTCAAACTTTATGCCTTGCGATCGACGGCCCTAAGCCCCGATCGATCGCCAAGTCAAGAAAAATAAGTATCCAGGTACTGCCACCACCGATCGATCGAGCCGTTTTATCGATCGATCGAGACATCACACCGATCGATCGGTAAAAATCGCCGATCGATCAGTAAGCTCATTTCATGCCTTGTTCAGGCTCTGCCTTGCTCGATCGATCGGACCCATTTCCCCATCGATCGAGAAGTCCTGTTTCTGCGAGAAACTTCCCTGAATGAGCTTCCCTCAACACATACACTCATGAACAACCTAGAACAACTACCATGCTCAACATATAACCACAAAACAACATGGAAATGCATCCCCCAAGTATAAACAACATGATGGAACAAGATCCACCCTTATAACCCCAAAAACAAGCCACAAATCCAACCAAAACTCAACAAAACTCTACTAAGATGGAAGATTACCACTAGAGCTCCAAGTTTCAAGTAAGAAAAGCACAAAAGACTCCTTTTTCCAAGTTTACTCTTCCACTCTAGTTTCAAAAACGAAAATGGCAGCTTCTGGATGAGTGGATGAGGTTTAGGGATCAAAAGTTGATGGAGATGGGTGATGTGATATAAAGCATTGCAAGTGGCTCTTATCAGCTTTGGAAAATAAATGTGTATCAAAATATTAACATGATATGTAGAATACTTCAACATGATATTTTAAAAGTATTTCACCACAATGTACCACAATTGCCATTGAAATCATGCTTTACCAAAACTACAACCCAACACATCATCTAATTATCACCAATGTCACATAAACATAATTAACGCCCGAATTGCAATTAATTATTTCGGGGATATCACAATACTCCCCTACTTATAAGATTTCGCCCTCGAAATCGCATGCACTTACCCCAAAAGAAACTAAACATAAACACATACCAGAGAATAGTTCCGGGTAGTGCTGCACCATATGTCGTTCCGTCTCCCACATGGCCTCTTCGACACCCCGACGATCCCACTGAACCTTGACCATCGGTATAACCTTGCTTCGAAGTCTGCGATCCTCTCGATCCAGAATTCTGACTGGCCGTTCAACATTGGACACATCTGAACTCAACTGAACCTCTGAAGGCTGCAACACATGAGACGGGTCCGGCTCATACCTCCTCAACATAGAAACATGGAAGACATCATGTATATCAGACAATGACGGCGGTATGGCTAGACGGTAAGCCAAAGTGCCTATGCGCTGCAATATCTCGTATGGCCCAACATACCTCGGAGACAACTTCCCCCGCATACCGAAACGAACTACACCTCTGAAAGGTGAGATTTTCAGAAAGACCTTGTCTCCTACTTGGAATTCCAATGGTCGCCGTCGTTTATTAGCATAGGCCGCTTTCCTATCTTGAGCCGCTTTCATTTTCTGACAGATCACTTTGATTTTCTCTTCCATTTCACGAATCAATTCCGGTCCTCCGACCGTCTTACTAGTTAGATCTTCCCAGTATAACGGTGACCTACAACGTCGACCGTAAAGGGCCTCAAATGGAGCCATCTGAATGCTCGCCTGATAACTGTTGTTGTAAGAGAACTCTACAAGTGGCACTGAATCTTGCCACGGAGTATCGAACTCCAACACACATGCCCTCAATATGTCCTCAAGCGTCTGTATGGTACGCTCTGTCTGACCATCTGTCTGAGGGTGGTAAGCTGTACTCAGTCTCACTTCTGTACCCAAAGCTGATTGAAGACCCTCCCAAAAGTGCGATGTGAACCGCGGGTCTCTATCAGACACAATCGAGACTGGGATGCCATGCAATCTTACTACGTCCCGAACATACAACTGAGCCATTTTTAAGTATGTAAAAGTCATACTATATGGGATGAAGTGAGCCACCTTCGTCAGTCGATCCACAATCACCCAGATTGCATCAAATCCCGAGGCAGTCCTTGGCAAGTGGGTCACGAAATCCATAGAGATGTGCTCCCACTTCCACTCTGGTATATCTAAACTCTTCAACTCGCCTCCGGGCCTCTGCCTTTCCGCTTTCACTTGTTGGAAAATTAGGCACTTCTTAACGAATAACATAACATCTCTCTTCATCCGTCTCCACCAAAATTGATTACACAAGTCCTTGTACATCTTTCTCCCACCTGGATGGATGCTAAATCTGCTACAATGAGCACGATGCAAGATTCCTTGACGCATCTCTGGTGCCCTCGGCACTACCCAACGGTTACCAAGTCTCAAGGAACCATCTTCTGCTACTCTGAACTTTGATGGCTGACCCAGACGTATACATGATAACCATCTCTGTACTTCAACGTCTGTCACCTGGGCTTTCCTAATAAGTTCAAAGATGTCCGGTTCTGCCAATAGGGTCGATACAAACACCGGCGATACCTCTAAATCAAAGTCATATCCTAGATGGCAACAAGAGGTCATCAAGGCCGATAGCTGAATCACATCATCTGCTGTATACTTCACCTTCCTACTCAAGGCATCAGCAGTCAGGTTCGCCTTCCCTGGATGGTACTCTATCTCGCAATCATAGTCCTTGAGTAAGTCCATCCACCTCCTTTGCCTCATGTTCAGTTCCGCTTGAGTAAATAGGAATTTCAAGCTCTTATGATCCGTGTAAATGGTAAAGGAAGTACCATAGAGATAATGCCGCCAAATTTTCAAAGCGAAAATAATGGCCGCCAGTTCCAAATCATGAACCGGGTACCTGGTCTCATGAGGCTTCAACTGTCTCGATGCATAAGCCACCACATGCTTATCCTGCATCAGTACACAGCCCAATCCCTGCAGTGATGCATCCGTGTACAGAGCAAACCTTTCTTCTCCGAAGGGATCACCAGAACAGGTGCTGTAGTTAACCGGTGCTTCAACTCTTGGAAGCTTTGCTCACATGCCTCAGACCAAGAAAACGGAACACCCTTCTGAGTCAACTGCGTCATTATCTTAGAGAATCCCTCGACGAAACGTCGGTAGTAACCTGCTAGACCGAGGAAGCTACGGATCTCGGGCACAGATGTAGGCGCAGACAAATCCATCACTGCTTCCACTTTCCTGGGATCCACAGAAATCCCGTCACTAGAGATTACATGCCCCAAAAATACCACGATACTCAGCCAAAATTCGCACTTGCTCAGCTTAGCATACAACTGATTGTCCCTCAGAATCTGGAGTACTGTCCTCAAATGATTCCTGTGATCTTCCTCGCCCCGAGAATAGATAAGTATATCGTCAATAAATACGATGACGAATTGATCCAAATAGGGTTGGAACACTCGATTCATCAAGCTCATAAACACAGCCGGGGCGTTTGTCACTCCAAACGGCATAACCAAAAACTCATAGTGACCATAACGGGTCCGGAAGGCCGTCTTCTGCACATCATCCTCTCTAACTCGGATCTGGTGGTACCCCGACCTCAAATCAATCTTACTGTACAACCTCGTGCCCTGCAACTGATCAAACAAGTCGTCGATCCGCGGAAGAGGGTATTTATTCTTTACTGTGGCCTTATTCAATTGTCTGTAGTCGATGCACAATCTCATCGACCCATCCTTCTTTTTCACAAATAACACAGGCGCGCCCCAAGGTGATACGCTGGGGCGTATGTAACCCTTATCAAGTAGTTCTTGTAGCTGCTCTTTCAACTCCCTCAACTCTGCCGGTGCCATCCTGTAAGGGGCACGAGAAATAGCGGATGTCCCTGGTAATAAATCGATCCCGAACTGGACTTCCCTAATCGGCGGAAATCCGGGAATCTCCTCCGGAAATACATCCGCAAACTCGGCAACTACTGGGATATCTTCGACCCTTAACTCTTCTTTCTTGCCAGCAATGTCAATGGCATAAATAAGATAACCCTCGTGCCCACGTTCCAATAACTGAGTCATCTTTAAAGCCGATATCAACGGAATTCTTGAGCGGGAACCATCCACATAGAAAGTCCACTGAATCCCCAAATCAGATCTGAACCGCACTGTTCTCTGTCTGCAGTCCACCACTGCCTGATACTTGTTCAGCACATCAATCCCCACGATGCAGTCAAAATCTGACATCTCCAAAGCGATCAAATCTGACTTCAACTCGTTGCCCTCAAAATAAATGAAGCTGCCATCAACAAACTGATCTGCAATCATACTCTTTCCAGCGGGTGTCGAAACCACAAGAGGCGTGGGTGACGGAGTCGTGCATATACGGTGCCTCTCCACAAAACTCGTCGATACAAAGGAGTGTGACGCACCTGTATCTATCAAAATATAAGCAGGGTGCGTAAATAAATAACACGTACCCGCTATCACTTCCTCTGGAGCTGCTGTAGCCTGCTCCCTGGTAAGGGCATACACTTGTCCTTGAGGTGGCCCCAACGGCTGTCCTCCCAATGGTCTAGGTGCAAATGGTGGTCTCTGCTGTGCTGGCCTGTCTGAAGGTCTCCCCATAGTATTCTGTGGCCCTCCCCGGTTAGGACAATTTCGGGCCAAGTGCCCATGTTTCCCACACTCATAACAAGCAGAGCATACTTTTACTGAATGGGGTCCCCCGCATAGAAGACACTTAACCTTCTCAAAACTGCTAGCCTGAGACTGTCCCCGATGAGACGGAGCATTACTTCCACGACCACCCCTTCCACGAGCATCTTGCCATCTACCACTGAATCTGGAAGATGATGAGTTTCCCTTTGGCTTAAAATGGTCGCCCCTTGGTTTCAAATTTTCAGGGGTCGGTCTCTGAGATGGTGCTGGAGGCGGTGCCACATTCGGATATGCACCCACTCCCAACTCTGCCAGTTTAGCTCGTGCTAGGGCATCATCAAAACAAGTAGGGCCATAAGTGATCACCCTATCATACAACTCCGGCTCAAGCCTTTCATGAAATTCCTCATCTTTGCTTGGGTGCTAGAGGCGATATGAGGCACATATCGAAGTAAGGAACAGTACTTGAGGGCATAGTCGGATACCGGCATAGTACCTTGCCTCAAGCTAGTGAATTCATCCTCTTTAGCCTGCCGTGCCGCTGCTGAGAAGTACCGGGTCAGAAATCGAGTCCTAAACAGCTTCCAGTTTATTTCCTGACCCTGAGCTTCTTGTTCAATCACTGTGGCCTTCCACCACATCAACGCCTTTTTGGCCAATTGAAATTCTGCCAGCTGTATCCAAGCTGTCTTTGCGCACGGGGCAGCTACAAATATCTGCTCCAACCTCTCTAGCCATTCCTCGGCCTTCTCCCCTGTTTCAGTCCCTTCAAAAGTCGGGGGTCGATATGCTAGAAATTGAGTCAAACTCAGTTCTCCCGGCAATAACTGTTGTTCCGACGGTTCATCGCCCAAGGCTGGCGGCGGTAGGGGATTTGTGTGCCTAGCACTAGCATTTACACTTATTGCATCACCAACATCCACATTTGCTGCCATACTGCAACACAAGGATTAACAACAATATCCAAAAACAATTCACATAATACATCGTTAGAAAACTATAACATGTTAGCATAACAGTCACATACTTCATATGCGCACAACATGTTCAAAAGATAGATGCCTAGCCAACTTATTGCTAAGGCTACCCTTTACTCGTTCCCGGGTTCTCTAACCACTGCTCAGATACCACTAATGTAAGGACCCTAAAGCTTAATAGTGAATTCAAGATATAAATGGGGCTAATTATGTAATAAAGACATCTTAGGGTTCTGGTTTGATGTGAGTTCAATTAGGTTACAGGCCAAGTAAAACTTCAACAATAATTATTCAGTTACATTCCCAATCATGAATGTTTAAGTGATAGCAGCAGACTACTTCTGGAGTAGAGACTATCCAAAATTTCCTGTACTCTATCTTCATTTATGCTTTCAACAGCTCACAGTTCAACCGACCCTCAGCCCCCTTGATTTCAAAAGCGTACCTACAGGAACAACTCACCATGAGCATATACATATATTATCACTTAACACAATTCAACTTAATAAAGTAATTAAGCGTATGAAACGATTAATTGATATGCTCCTCGATTTACCACATTAGCACATTTCATTGTCGTTCCTGTTTCACAAGCTTATGCACAAAATCATTAGTTCGCGATATAATGATCGATAACGCGTTTCCAATTATAACCACAATATTTCACTTTAACCACTAGAATTGTGACTGTTCCGGTCCCAATACAACAGCGGAATTTTAGGACCCCTCGCTTCGACATATAGCGGCATCATATGATATCCCTCGCTTCGACAATGACAGCGGCATGTTACCTCGCTTAGACATGACAGCGGCAAATATCATATTACCATCGCTTCATATGACAGCGGCAAGTACCTCCCTCGCTCGGAGATAAAGGCTACCGGAACATTCATCAATTCCATCACATTAATCAAACACAATAGTTGATTCCATTATCACAGTAATTCACAGTCATTTCACATATACCATCACGTATAAGGATTCACCATCCACAATATACATAATCAAAGGTATGGCACGTTTTACCGTCCGATGCTCGTACGTCTCACTACGTACCTTGGTTCCAAAAGTGGAGATATCGTGGACTTTATCTCCTAGGCTGTGTGGCTACCTGGGATGGTTCTACATAATCACATGAATCCATATTAGAAACCAATAAATGAACCATTATCAAAAACATCACCATATAGAACAAAATCCCAAAAATTCAAACTTTATGCCTTGCGATCGATCGGCCCTAAGCCCCGATCGATCGCCAAGTCAAGAAAAATAAGTATCCAGGTACTGCCTCCACCGATCGATCGAGCCGTTTTACCGATCGATCGAGACATCACACCGATCGATCGGTAAGCTCATTTCATGCCTTGTTCAGGCTCTGCCTTGCTCGATCGATCGGACCCATTTCCCGATCGATCGAGAAGTCCTGTTTCTGCGAGAAACTTCCCTGAATGAGCTTCCCTCAACACATACACTCATGAACAACCTAGAATAACTACCATGCTCAACATATAACCACAAAACAACATGGAAATGCATCCCCCAAGTATAAACAACATGATGGAACAAGATCCACCCTTATAACCCCAAAAACAAGCCACAAATCCAACCAAAACTCAACAAAACTCTACTAAGATGGAAGCTTACCACTAGAGCTCCAAGTTTCAAGTAAGAAAAGCACAAAAGACTCCTTTTTCCAAGTTTACTCTTCCACTCTAGTTTCAAAAACGAAAATGGCAGCTTCTGGATGAGTGGATGAGGTTTAGGGATCAAAAGTTGATGGAGATGGGTGATGTGATATAAAGCATTGCAAGTGGCTCTTATCAGCTTTGGAAAATAAATGTGTATCAAAATATTAACATGATATGTAGAATACTTCAACATGATATTTTAAAAGTATTTCACCACAATGTACCACAATTGCCATTAAAATCATGCTTTACCAAAACTACAACCCAACACATCATCTAATTATCACCAATGTCACATAAACATAATTAACGCCCGAATTGCAATTAATTATTTCGGGGATATCACAATGTCCCTTGATAGGGGCTTTAATCATCTTGCCCATTAAACAAGATTCGCATGTTTCATAAGATTCAAAATCAAATGAATCTAAAACTCCATCCTTATGAAGTTTGAAATGCGATTCTCGTTTATATGGCCCAAGAGACAATGCCAGAGATAAGTTGGATTAGAATCATTAGTCTTAATCCTCTTAGTATTTATGTTATAGACAGGCATATCAAGATTTAGAACATAGAGACCATTAATAAATTGTGCACTAGCATAAACATCTCATTCAAATAAATGGAGCAACATTTATCCTTTATAATAAATAAAAAACCCATCTTGTCTAAACAAGAAATTGAAATGATGTTTCTAGTAATCGATGACACAAAATAACAGTCTTATAAATCTAAAATTAAACCAGAAGGCAAAGTTAATGAATAATCTCCTATAGCTAATGCAGCAACTCTTGCTCCATTTACCACTCTTAGGTCAACTTTGCCTTTCGCCAACATTATACTCCTTTTGAGTTCCTGCGCATTAACAAAAATGTGAGAACCACGTCCAGTATCTAATACCCATGATAAAGAAGTAGATAGATTGACTTCTATAACAAAAATACCTGAAGTAGAAGTCACACTTCCCTTCATCTTCTTAAGATTTTCAAGGTATAACTTGCAATTTCTCTTCCAATGTCCGGTCTCACCGCAATGGAAGCAATTTCCTTCCTTACCGACTCCTCCCTTAGGTTTAAGTGCAGTAGCATGAGGCATAGATTTGACAGAGACTTTCTTGTCTTTTCAAAAGCCCTTTGTTTTAGTCTTTCCCTTGTCCTAGAATAAAATCATATTTAGGTAGACAACACTTTGTCAAAGTGTTGGGTGAACAATAATTTATTCTAATTCATCTAATGGATTCTTACCCAACCCCACGCCTCTAGGTTCCCATATCCTATTGAGATAACGCTAGTTAAGTCGAACACAATTTATAGTCACACGGATATCACTTTTATCCTATCGCGCATTACTAAGATTGTCACGGTACTTTGCTTTGGCAAACCTACCTGTTCAATCGAAGTCTTGACAAGTACTATTAATTGGAAGGCATCTAACATGACTTAATATTATTAGAGGGATTTAAAGATCTCACGATTTATTAATATTGATAATGAAAATATGTCAATTACATATATATATATTTATATATATATATATATATATATATATATATATATATATCATCCATCAATATTAAATGTGTAATGATAAGCATGCATAACATACATCAACATAAAAAAAAACATGACATGGTTATAGCTGTACTACTGATTTTCTCAAGCCAATGCGAAAATCTAAATGGTCAACATAAGGGTAACTTCTCCAAGCACCTCTTCGGTCTATTTGTGAATGGCCTCATCGTCTCGGCACCATGGTCCATCTTCATTTATCTCCATCAACAAAAGCTAAAACTATACTATATAACCATTACATGATATAGAGAAGACCTCGAGTTACATTCGAGGGGATCACAGGGGAGGGAATAAATTAAGAAAAATAGAGAAGGTACGACACACATGCCTTATTTAAAATTTACAACCATTCTTAAAATTACAATCGAATTGGTCATAGGGCTATAACCATTCACCATGCTCAAACAACACATAAAACATGCTAGTACATATCAATTAATGAATTAATGAATTAATTCTAAACACTTTAAAATTTAATTCTAGGTTCATAAACTGTAAATAAAATAGGAAAAAAGTTGCATGCTCAGGGCATCACATGCCTCAGACGCCCGCCCACGCGAGGGGCGAGAACTCCAACCCCTTGTGGGCGGTCGCCCGTCCATACAAGGGGAGCGGTCGCCGCCCTTGTGGGCGGTCGCCCGCCCATGCATGGACGCGGTTGACCGCCCCTCCTGGGTGGTCGCCCGCCCATGCGGGGCGCGGTCGCCCGTCTTGCAAATTCGTTCGCATCGAGCTACGGTCGCCCACCTTGCTTGGCTCGGTCACGCGCACACATATGTATCTTATACATACAACTTGTCAATATATCATATACATTTTTACGATAGTTTCCCACATACATATCTCATATGTAATTATTAATTGTTACAGTTTCAAATAAGCATGATTACAATAACGCAAAACATGATAAAACAATTTATCATATAACACTGATATGGGCTTCGTATACAGCTCTGATACCACTATAAGGAATCCGACAAGCATACAACACAGCGGAATAAAAAAAATTCAGATTCCCGCCGAGGAACTATACGAAGTTATCATATCGGGTGTCGAGAGTTATACCTTGGTAGCGTGTCTGATGCAAAATTCTCGAAGCAAGACGTCCATGAGTCACGAGTAAAACTTTAAAGCTTTGCCTGTACGGTATCCACACGATCAAATCGAAAGGGATGTAGAATTTATCAAGTTGCTAGACTTGATAAATCAACTGGGACAAAGAGGACGAGACCTCGAATCAAAGTGACGGCTGTCCTCTTTCAATGGTCTGCTAGGTTTTTCAATTTTAGTTAATACACAATTAACATCTACCTCCCGTAACCTAATATGCATGATATATATAGATATGAGGCGGCTACGGTATGGTTTACGGAAAACCCTATAGCCCATATCCGTTTCCCGTCTATATATATGTGTGTGTATGTATATATATATATATACATCTGTATATATATTTTTTGGCCCATTAAGTTTTGCTTAGGACTCTTCCTAAACAACTTTAATTCATCGAAATAAATTTAACTCACATTATCGATTTAATCTTTTGTGCGACCCGTTAGGATCTTGCAACGTTGGCAATGACATAAAATTTAATTTTATGTCACGAGCAATGAGCAGTATTGGTAGCGTTTATCGCGTAAGCCCAAATTAACCATTCTCAAGTTAACAGCAAAAGTATGTAGTAGCGAGAGTAGGGATCGATCCCACAGGGAAGGTAGTATTATTTCGTGTCAGTTTAAAAACGAATAGTAAAAAGGGGTTTTGGGATGAGTGATTACTACTAAGCAAATTCTTGAATTAAACTAATTAACGAGATTAACTAAAATGGTTTAAACTTATGAGAGTGAAGCGATTCTTGGTTGTCGGTCAACTTTACTTTTGGAAAATTCTCTCTTGATCATCAAATTACTAACATTCGAATTCTTTCAATTATTCATCGATTGGAAATTTAATTCCTACCCACCTTAATCATAGTCAAAGAGAAAACAGCATTCAATCCGACCCTTATCAAATCTCTAATCAAAACTACAGCCGTTTATGATTAAATCAATGATAGATTTCAAAACTAGTGAATTCGATAAATCTAATCAATAGAAACTACAGCCGTTAACTATTGATTACCCAATCGTTTCTCCTAAGAATTCAATAACACCTACAGCCGGTAATTATTAATCTTAGTTGCTTCTTAATTAGCTATCGACTATGCATATGAATACTAGGTGATCAATCTAATAAACAAACATGATAATCATTGAAATCGATACCAAGAAACATAATTGAAATCGAAATTAAATTCACAAAACAAATCAAAATTCTCACAAGAAATTCAATTCCAAAAGCAAGTATCCCTTAAACCAAGAATCTAAGAGTTTAGCCTAGCATAATTGAATCTAAAATCAACAAAATATCATTCGAAATCATTAAATAAATAAAGGGAAAGAAATTACTAAGACGAATCACGATTCCGTCTTGTCGATTTCGGTTCCGTTCTTCGCGTTGTTCTTGACAAAACTTGAAATAAAATCTTCTAAAAACCTAGCTTAGTCTAAAATTATCGGAATCTGTCTGATATGAGGTATAAAAATCGAGTTCTGAGGTTATGGAGGCTAAGATTTAGGTTACAATCTTTTAAATATGGTAAAAGACTCAATTTCCATATTACCGGACTCTTCGACGATCGATCGCTATCAATATGGCGATCGATCGCTTATTTATTTTTTTCGGTAAAATGCTTGAGGCGATCGATCGCCACTTTATCGCGATCGATCGCTTGGCTCTAGTGGACTTTGGCGATCGATCGCTTGATACTCGCGATCGATCGCTGGCTCTTGAATTTTGTTGCTCAAGTTTCTGTCCATAGGCGACCGATCTCCTCTTCATGGCAATCGATCTCCTCCTTCAAAATTATGTTTTTGCCCTTTTCTTGATCAACTTTGAGTCCTTGTCATGTCCATGTCTTTTCTTGGTCTTTACACATCATTTTTAGCTCGTTTTCTTCGATTGTACCTACAATTACACAAATATACGATTAGGTAGCATACGTATCAAATTATCCATCAAAACCTACCAAATCGTAGACAATTAAGCGCTAATGATGTGTCTATTTCTAGTTATTTCAAACTCCCCCATACTTACTCTTTACTCGACCTCGAGTAAACAAATAAAACTACAATATTTTTGTTAGCTCATAGGTTCATAACAAAGCAACTTATCCTCACTTTAATGCCTCAACAATTTTAACATGCATAGTAATGAAAGGCGGTGAAAAATTAACAGTGGAACAAGTTCAATCCCTAAACATTTCATACTCAACAAAGTAGTGAACGTGTGTGTGTGGTCATAAACAAGTGTTGTGTACAAATTATAGATCCAAAATATGCAAAGCCATCATAGTTCAAGTCATACACCAACACAAGTATAAGCTCACTTGCACACTCTTCTCCACTATCTTAGCTACTTTGCAAACATAAATCAAGTAGGTCTTTATTAGCTTGTAGCTTGGCCTAGGTATTGGCTTATGAAAGAAAGGATAAAGATATTTCAAACAAGAGACTAAGATGAAATGCACACTAAAACTTCTCTTCTTGCATGAATTTTTCAAACATTGTTCATCATTTTTTTTTCAAGGTTTATTTCAACATTTTTTTCTTTTGTGCTTTGGCTCCCCTTGGAGTCATATTTTCATCTATTTTCTCAAGGCATTCCTTTTTCTTTCATGCATTCCATTCTTTTAACAATCAAGCTCACAAAACATTTGAATCATTGATAATATAAGTGCATGTGAATGAAACGCATCATACTCCCTTCAAAGGTATGGATATAATTCATATTTAGGCTCATTAGGGAAGGATGATAAGCTAGTCAAAGAATGTCGAATGGGGGTCTTTAGTATGCTTAGCATACTACCATTCTTTTACATTAAAGCTCAAAAAGGGTACTAGAGATTGATTTTGTTTACATGGTAGGCTTGAAAGGCTCAAACGCATCAAAGATTGCCTATATCATTTTCATGTTTGCAAGTAGTCTAGACATACGCCTCAAAGAGCATGTACTTAAGTTCTAGCATGTATTAGAGACTTCTTAAGACTATCACAAAATTTACACAATCTTCACTAAGTTATGCACACTTCACAAGCCATGACAATAATGTGCTCAAAATATTCAACTACTAAGTTAAAGTAAACTTTGCATTAGATTTCAAAGTGTTCCAAGGTTAACAATTCACCTATGTTCAAAAGCATGCATGATATCAATTAGGTTTCATCATGGGCTAGTGATTCTAAGCATGTGTCATTACTAACTATGAGCTCAAAATTTTAAAATTTTTTGATTTTTTTGTATTTTTGTAATAGAAAAGCAATAACACACCACTAATCCCTCCCCTATACTTAAATCTTACATTGTCCCCAATGTAAGGTAAAAAGACAAGAAAAGAGAAAAGTCTAACTACTAAAGCAATAAAAATAAAAGGGAGAAAGGAAACTAACTCCCCTTGGGTTGCCTCCCAAGGAGCGCCTCTGTTTAACGTCGGTGGCCCGACGCCAGTCCTCGTGCTCAGTCAAAGTGAGGTGGATCCTCTAGAGCCACCTTGATGTCTACTTGCCCTCCTTCTTCATTTTGGACACCTTCATAGTAGTGCTTCAATCGGTGACCATTCACCTTGATGTCTTAGTGGTCTCCAAACTTTGAATTTCCACTGCACCATGGGGATACACATTAATAACTAAATAAGGCCCTGCCACCTAGAACGAAGCTTACCTGGAAACAGGCGAAGGCGTGAATGGTAAAGGAGAACCTTTTGACCAACTTCAAAGTTTCTCCTTGATATCATCTTGTCATGAAAGTCCTTCTTTTTTTCTTTGTAAAATCTGGCACTCTCGTAGGCTTCATTTCGTATCTCCTCTAGCTCTTGCAGTTGCAGCTTCCTATGCACGCCACTCCATCATAGTTCATGTTGAAATTCTTCACTGCCCAGTATGCTTTGTGTTCCAACTCTACAGGGAGATGACACGGTTTACCAAAAATCAGTCGATAAGGGGACATACCTATTGGAGTCTTATATGCGGTTCTGTAGGCCCACAGTGCATCGTCTAGTCGCAAGCTCCAATCTTTCCTTGTCGGGTTTACCGTTTTTTCCAATATGGCCTTGATTTCTAGGTTAGAGACCTCGGCTTGGCCATTGGTTTGCGGGTGATAGGCAGTGGAGACTTTGTGAGTCACGTGGTATTTCTTGAATAGGCTTTCCACTGTCCGGTTGCAGAAGTGTGTACCTCGATCACTGATGATGGCTCTTGGGATTCCAAACCTAGAGAAAAGGTTATGTTTGATAAAATCTGCAACAACCTTGGAATCGTCAGTACGGGTGGCTATAGCTTCCACCCATTTCGACACATAATCAACATCAAGCAGTATATAAATATTACCATAAGACATAGGAAAGGGTCCCATAAAGTCGATGCCCCATATGTCAAAAATTTCAGAAATGAGAATGGGTTGTTGATGCATCTCCTTTCTTTGGGAGAGATTACCGGTCAGTTGGCATTGTGCACAGTTCTTGCAGAAAAGATATGCGTCACGAAATAGGGTGGGCCAAAAGAATCCACACTCTAGTACCTCCTAGAGGTCCTCTTGGCTCCAAAATGTCCACCACAAGCATATGAATGGCAAAACATTAAAATGTCATTTACCTCAGTCTCGGGTATGCAACATCGAATGATTTGATCCGCGTAGTTCTTCCATAAGTAAGGATCATCCCATACATAATACTTGGCATCACTCCTGATCTTAGCTCGTTGAGACCTAGACAATTCAGGGGGTAGCACATTAGAAGCTAAAAAATTCACAATATGAGCATACCATGGAAGATTGTCGTTTATGGAGAACAGGTGCTCATCCGGGAATTCCTCCTTCAAACAAAGCTCATCCTCTACAAGTGGTAGACGGCTCAAGTGATCCGCTACTTTGTTCTTGCTTCCCTTCTTATCCTTGATTTGTATGTCGAATTCACTCAAGAGCAAAATCCATCTTATTAGCCTTGGTTTAGCCTCTTTCTTCGTCATCAAATAGCGAAGAGCTGCATGATCAGAATAAACAATAACTTTAGTACCAAGTAAATAAGATCTAAATTTTTCAAGAGCAAAAACAACTGCTAAAATCACTTTCTCAGTAGTAGAATAATTTCGTTGGGCATCATCCAAGGTTTTTGATGCGTAGTAGATGGCATGTGAAGCATTGCCCTCTTTTTTTCCCAAGACAGCACCAACCGCATAGTCACTTGCATCGTACATGATCTCAAAGGGCTTACTCCAGTCTGGTGGTTGGATGATGGGTGTAGAGGTCAATGACTCTTTCAGTGTATCAAAAGCTCTCTTGCTTTCGGCATCCATCTCAAAAGGGACATCCTTTTGTAGTAGCTTACACAAAGGTGTAGCTATCTTGGCGAAGTCTTTGATGTACCTCCTGTAAAAACCTGCATGACCAAGAAAAGAGCGCACATCCCGGACACAAGTAGGGTAGGGTAAAGATTGCATAACATCAATTTTTTGCCTTATCTACCTCTATACCATTAGCAGAAACAACATGACCCAGCACTATACCTTGTTTGACCATAAATGACACTTTTCAGAATTTAAAACAAGGTTAGTATCAATGCACTTTTTCAATACCAGTGTAAGGCTAGATAGGCAATCCTTGAATGAGTTACCGTAAACAGTAAAGTCATCCATGAATACTTCTAAAATATGTTCAATAAACTCAGAAAAGATACTGACCATACACCGTTGAAAAGTGGCTGGGGCATTGCAGAGTCCAAAGGGCATGCGACGGTATGCGAATGTGCCGAAAGGACATGTGAAAGTGGTCTTCTCTTGATCCTCTGGAGCGATTGCAATCTGAAAATAGCCCGAGTAACCATCAAGAAAACAATAATAAGAATGGCATGCTAACCTCTCAAGCATCTGATCAATAAAAGGTAGAGGAAAGTGGTCCTTTCTAGTCACGGCGTTAAGCTTCCGGTAGTCAATGCACACTCGCCATCCATTTTGAATGCGTGTGGGCACAAGTTCATTGTCTTTAGTCTTTATCACAGTAATACCGTTCTTCTTTGGAACCACTTGAACTGGACTAACCCATTGACTATCTGATATAAGATATATCACGCCAACCGATAAAAGTTTCACAATCTCCTCCTTCACCACATCCATCATCGGTGGGTTTAGCTTCCTTTGGGGCTGACGTGTAGGGCTCCCTCCTTCCTCTAGTAGAATTCGGTGCTTGCACGTGGAGGGACTGATTCCCTTTATGTCTGTGATTGTCCAGCCTATAGCAGTCTTCTGCTCCTTGAGCACATGAATCAATTCCTTCTCTTGATCAACCCCCAACTTGCTGGAGATGATCACTAGTAATGTATTACCTTCACCAAGGAATACGTATTTAAGGTGGGTAGGCAGTGGCTTCAGCTCGATGGTGGGTTCCTGCAAAACAGATGGAAGAGGTCTAGTATTAGAAATGGGCAGTGATATAAAAGAAACGTTACCTGACTGAAATAGCTCAGGTGTATCATCCAGTGCATCGATGGTGTGCTTTAATTCATCCATGAGGGGTATGTCCTCTTCTTCCGTCTCCATATCCATGGTGAGAGTGCTTTCCAATTCTTCTTTGCCTACATTCTCAAAAACTTCCTGTGACAGGTAATCAATAACATCAATAGAGTACACAGTATCATCATTATTGCAAGGATATTTCATGGCATCATAGATGTTAAATGTAACAATCTCACCATCAAATTCCATAGTGAGGGTACCACTATGCACATCTATCTTTGTTTTAGAAGTTTTGAGAAATGGTCTTCCTAACAAGATGGAGCTACTTTTATCACCATTCTCCATGTCAAGGATATAAAAATTGGCTGGGAAAACTAGTTCATTCACTTGCACTAACACATCTTCTAGTACGCCCCTAGGGTATGCACTAGATCTATCCGCTAATTGAATCACCACTCCCGTAGGGTTCAAAGGACCAAGTTGTAAAGAAGCATAAATATAATATGGCATGACATTAATTGATGCTCCTAAATCTAACATGGCCTTTTCAAGGCGAGTGTTTCCAATGGTGCATGGGATAGAGAACATACCTGGATCCTTACACTTGGTAGGAATTTTTCTTTGTATCACCGCTGATACGTTTTCACCTAGTTCAACCTTTTGAGGTCCCTTCAATCTATGACTCCTCTTGGCAGTGCATAATTCCTTTAAAAACTTTGCATAGCGAGGTACTTGTTGGATGGCGTCCAGCAGTGGGATGTTTATCTCACATCTTCGGAAGGTCTCATATAGGCCTTTGAGTCCAGCGTCTTTCCTGTTGTCTTTTAAAGCTTGGGGAAAGGGGGGTGGCACTTTATATTCAGAAAACGAAGGGGGCTTACCTTTTGGTGCCTCGTGTTCCCTCCCGGACTTTTCTCCAACTTCTGCTTCCTTTTCTTCCTCATTCTTGGGCGGTTCTTTCTCCGTCTCCATATCCAATTCTTTCCCACTCCTAAGTGTGACTGCACTTGCGTTCTCTCTCGGATTCACCACTGTTTGTGATGGTAGAGAGGTTGATCCGTTTGCTTCAACTCGATTAAGAGCAGTGGCTAGTTGACCCACTTGGGTGTTCAAGGTTTGAATACTCGATCTTGTTTCCTGTTGAAATTTAGTAACATTGTGAGCAAGATCTTGAATGATAACCTCTAACCTGTCAGTAGTAGAAGGAAAATTGGATTGCTGTGCCCTCTGAAAAGGTGGTCTGTATGGCGGAGGGTGTTGTGGTGCTTGAGGAGGAACATGATTTATCGATTGTGGTCCATAGCTCAAGTTAGGGTGGTCTCTCCATCCTGGATTGTATGTGTTGGAGTAAGGGTCATGTCTTCATTGGGGTTGTCCCGAAAATCCCCCTGCTGCATGTACTTGCTCGGCTGATGTCTCTTGAAGTGTCGGGCATGCATCAGTGGTATGACTCATCTCCAAACATATGCCACATGGTTTCACTGTCTGTCCATTTCCTCCGGCCATTTGACGAACAAGGGAGATGAGGCTAATGAGCTGTTGTTCTAAGTTGGAAACATTTTCTTCTCCTTGTCTCCTGTGAGCTGGTTCCGTTCGAAAGTTGCCAAACTGCTGTGAGTTGGCCGCCATGTTAGCTATCAAGCTTTTCGCATCCTCTGGTGTTTTATCGACAAAGGCTCCTCCACTCGCAGCGTCAACCAAGTTCCTGTCATTGGATAACAAACCTTCATAAAAGTACTGAATGAGTAAATGTGCACTTATCTGGTGTTGTGGGCAGCTTGCACACAACTTCTTGAAGCGTTCCCAGTATTCATGCAATGTTTCGCCCGAGTACTGTCTGATGGAGTAGATCTCCTTTCGTATGTTGGCCGCTCGTGATGCTGGAAAGAACTTCTCCGGAAACGTTCTTTGGAGGTCAGTCCATGTTGTGATTGAGCCTGACGGTAGGTAGAATAGCCAGTCCTTTGCAGCGTCTTTTAGAGAAAAAAGGAAGGCCCTTAACTTGATTTGATCATCAGTAATTCAGGTCGGTTTCATGGTGGTGCAAACCACATGAAACTCCATCAGGTGCTTATGGGGATCCTCGCCTGCAAGTCCATGAGAGGATGGCAATAAGTGAATTAAACCAGATTTGAGTTCGAAATTTACGTTATTTGCGAAGGCAGAGAAAGTGATGCAGAGAGGTTGTTGGTCTAAGTTAGGATTTGCCAACTGCCTCAAGCTCTGATTTGCAGCCATCATGGTCCTCTCTTCTTCTTCAAGCAGCCTCACTTCTCTTCGTCTTTGATGTAGTGTCCTCTCGATCTCAGGATCGTAGTGAAAGTTATCTTCGTGATTAACGATCCACCTGTACTCATCAACAAACCAAAGTAGTAATGCGGGATAACAAATTATATAAAAAAAATCGACACAAACTAATACCAATGCCTTCCCCGGCAACGGCGCCAAAATTTGGTAGTGTTTATCGCGTACGCCCAAATTAACCCTTCTCAAGTTAACAGCAAAAGTATGTAGTAGCGAGAGTAGGGGTCGATCCCACAGGGAATGTAGTATTATTTCGTGTCAGTTTAAAAACGAATAGTAAAAAGGGGTTTTGGGATTAGTGATTACTACTAAGCAAATTCTAGAATTAAACTAATTAAGGAGATTAACTAAAATGGTTTAAACTTATGAGAATGAAGCGATTCTTGGTTGTCGGTCAACTTTACTTTTGGAAAATTCTCTCTTGATCATCAAATTACTAACATTCGAATTCTTTCAATTATTCATCGATTGGAAATTTAATTCCTACCCACCTTAATCGTAGTCAAAGAGAAAACAGCATTCAATCCGACCCTTATCAAATCTCTAACCAAAACTACAGCCGTTTATAATTAAATCAATGATAGATTTCAAAACTAGTGAATTCGATAAATCTAATCAATAGAAACTACAGCCGTTAACTATTGATTACCCAATCGTTTCTCCTAAGAATTCAATAACACCTACAGCCGGTAATTATTAATCTTAGTTGCTTCTTAATTAGCTATCGACTATGCATATGAATACTAGGTGATCAATCTAATAAACAAACACGATAATCATTGAAATCGATACCAAGAAACATAATTGAAATCAAAATTAAATTCACAAAACAAATCAAAATTCTCACAAGAAATTCAATTCCAAAAGCAAGTATCCCTTAAACCAAGAATCTAAGAGTTTAGCCTAGCATAATTGAATCTAAAATCAACAAAATATCATTCGAAATCATTAAATAAATAAAGGGAAAGAAATTACTAAGACGAATCACGATTCCGGCTTGTCGATTCCGGTTCCGTTCTTCGCGTTGTTCTTGACAAAACTTGAAATAAAATCTTCTAAAAACCTAGCTTAGTCTAAAATTATCGAAATCTGTCTGATATGAGGTATAAAATCGAATTCTGAGGTTATGGAGGCTAAGATTTAGGTTACAATCTTTTAAACATGGTAAAAGACTCAATTCCATATTTCCGGACTCTTCGGCGATCGATCGCTATCAATATGGCGATCGATCGCTTATTTATTTTTTTCGGTAAAATGCTTGAGGCGATCGATCGCTACTTTATCGCGATCGATCGCTTGGCTCTAGTGGACTTTGGCGATCGATCGCCTGATACTCGCGATCGATCGCTGGCTCTTGAATTTTGTTGCTCAAGTTTCTGTCCATAGGCGATCGATCTCCTCTTCATGGCAATCGATCTCCTCCTTCAAAATTACGTTTTTGCCCTTTTCTTGATCAACTTTGAGTCCTTGTCATGTCCATGTCTTTTCTTGGTCTTTACACATCATTTTTAGCTCGTTTTCTTCGATTGTACCTACAATTACACAAATATACGATTAGGTAGCATACATATCAAATTATCCATCAAAACCTACCAAATCGTAGACAATTAAGTACTAAAGATGTGTCTATTTCTAGTCACATCAGGTATCTAGCAACACATCAAGGCTACCCAAGTTACAAGAATGTCATTGACTCGACATTACCTTTGGACGGTGATAATATTTACCATGTAACTTAATCTCTTTGTCCTATGTCTTTAGATTAAACACGAGTCATGGAATATTTCATACTCGTATAGTTCAATTTTATGTTTCTTGATCCCCAAGTACAATAGAATAAACGAATAAGCTCGATATCACATATCGACTCATTCGAGCATGCTCATGTATTTTAGTCTCACTTGATCAAGGGCCCAAACACTTCTCCTGTTATATAGGAGGGACAAATCCTATCTTGATCACTCAATATCCCTCTACGTAATTCGTAGTGTATCCAATGATTGTCTTGATAGTTTACTCTGTTACAGGTAACGTTTGACAATATCAAGATACACAATTCCTTATGTTGGGAGCTCTGGTGATCTCAAGTCGTAAGTATTACATATATTATTATCATTATGAGAATTGCTTATGACCTCATATAACTATCCATGTCTCATGGTGGATCTGTCCAGTACATAGTTTTCTAACATGTACTCATGTGTTGATTCGATATCTCATAATGAACAAATTCATCAATCAATACATACTAGTCTCAATGCATTATCATTATCCTAATTCATGATAATACTTGACTAGTGGCAACCTTTAAGAATAATATGATTTTATTCTAAGGACATTAATATGTATTTATTCATATTATACAGATACTGGAATAATATATAATAATTAATTGCCATTAATAAAATCATATTATATTGTATGACAAAATCAATCATCTAATGAGTTGTCTTAGGGTATGTCCCAACAATAATGTGGTACAAACCTCCGATAATATCCCATCAGGCCCAAAATCCCCCAAGTTGCTTGAGTGTTCGTGGAGTTGGCCATTGGATCATGGCTTCCACCTTTCTAGGTTCGCGGCCAACACTCTACCTTGAGTTGCTAAATGGCCCAAGTATTCAATCATATCCTGGAAAAAAATGACATTTCTCTTCACATACAGCTTCTTACGAAGCAAGCATTCAAGCACTTGTTGTAACTGATCACAACGATCTTGTCCCGTTCGACTGTATATTAGGATATCATCAAAAAAAAAAATACAATAACAAATTTCCTCAAATAAGGTTTAAAAATATGGTTCATGGTGGCTTAGAACGTCGAGGGAGCATTAGAAAGTACGAAGGACATTACCATGAATTCGTAATGTCTTTCTTGAGTCCGAAAGGCCGTCTTGTGTATATCACTATCATTCATCCTTATTTGATTATACTCTGACCTCAAATCCAGCTTTGAAAATACTTTTGCAGCCCATAGTTCATCAAGCAACTCGTCGATTATCAAAATGGAAAACTTTTCTCGAATAGTAATAGTATTGAGAGTACGATAGTCCACACAAAAAATCCACGTGCCATCCTTCTTTTTGACTAGCAACACTGGAGAAGAGTAGGGGCTTATGCTGTGTCGACTGAATCCTCGTTCAAATAATTCACGCACAATTTCCTCCACTGTGTCTATTTTATGATAGGGGTACTTGTAGGGCCTTACATTACTTGTTGGGATCCAGGAATCAATTGTATACGATAGTCTATAGTGCAATGTTGGGGTAATTCTCGTGTTTCATCAAAAACTTCATGATACTTAGTTAGAATCTGTTGCCCTTGCTCTGGAGTAGGTTATTCTTCATGGATTTCTATTCCTCCCTCCCTCTTTCAGATTTTGGAATCATAAAACGTTCTCCACCGACAACATATAGTGTATAAAATTGCAGACTTGAGAATTAAAGCACATAGATTATTGTAAGAGATTGAACCTGGCTTGTTCAACTTGTCCTCTTGTAGACAGATACGTTGTCCTTGCCACAAGAATTCCATGGTCAATGCTTCGTGATCATGGAGACAAGCTCCCAACGTACGCAGCCATGGCATCGGAGGACTACATCCAATCCCCAAATTGGCAAAATATATAGATCAATTAAGAATTCGTGTCCTTGTAGCTTTAGCGCGGCTTGAGGGCAGGCTCGTTCACACCACATATATTGTCCATTTCCCATGTAGACTCGAAATTTTTTTGGTGCAGCTACTGGTCGAGTTGATATTGAAGTAATATTCCGCGTTGATCCGTTGTACTGTCCCTCGAATTTCTTCATTCTTCTCTTCATACAATTGTGCCTTGACCATAGATTCATTGAGGCTTTTGGATCGATTCATCAATAACTTTCTTCGTATTTCCAGTTTAAGCCACCAAAGGAAGAAACTAATGAACATTGATTCTAATACTCCCACCACCCAATTCATCAGTTCCACGAATTGAGTTCGAAATTGGCTAACCTGTCCCGTTTGCTTGAGTTTGGAAATCAGCCCCAATGGATCATCATAGATAGATGTACCAAAGCGTTCCTTTAGGTCCCTTAAGAACTGCGACCAATTCTTCAAATTACCATTCATATTTATCCACTGAAACCACGTCGCAGCATCTTCTTCGAAGTGAAATGCGATAATCCAGTTGGTATATTTTGTATAGAGAAATATTTCTCAATATTGTACACCTGGTTATGAACATCCTCCCCATTGAAATTGGGTACATCAAACTTGATTCCCTTGATATATGCTCCTAATTCAGCCCCACCAGATTCATCTATGCGATTCATCTCACCGTTGAAAATATAATTTTCCCTCGAGCCCACATTTTCATTCGATACTTCCTTGAACTGCTGTTGTATCTGACCAAAGCGCAAATCCATGGTTGTCATGTATTGTTCCAGCATCTTAGTGTAGCTTGCTAGCTGAGTTTCCGAGTGAGTTTCGAAATTGCTTTCAAGCTGTCTGAATGAATGCATTGTTCTCATCACAAGTATTTAACCCCTACCTCGAAAACGGAATACCAGAATAAAAACATGGTGTAACCAACTAGAGAGAGAAAAACACCCCCTACAAGTGTCATCTCTCACATGATGATGTAATCATTTGCTCATGTGATAAGTGAGATAAGTGTTATTTTTACACTTATATTTATATTCTTTCTCAATATATTTTACTGTGATTCTTGAACGATATTACGTTTTGTGGTATTAATTTGAATGCTTCAGGAATTTAGGTGAAAGTATGAGAAAATGAAAAAAAAGTAGCTAAAACGATTAAAGAATGAAGAAAGTTGAAGAAAAGAACAAAACCGGAATCGAAGACATGTGTCACTTTTTTCTCCTCATATTTCTTCATGTTAGAACTTTTTGTTATCTTTGTGTGGACAACTAATCCCGAGATTGTATGAGAAAGTAATGACAAAAATACTAACTTGTAGTACAAAACAAAATTTCTTATCTACCAATCAAACGGTAGAGTGCGAAAGTTGAGAAAAATAAAGCTGATCGATCGGCAGCTTCTATCATCGATCGGTAGGCGAGACATTCTGACAAACAAAATACATTTTAGAGTTTGAGTCCTACAAGTAATCTATCTATTTTCTCCTCCATTATAAAAGGGCTACAATGGACGAAATTATCAAACATTGGACTATATTTCAACCTAGGATTCAGCCTCCATCACCCATCCATCTCACCTTCACCATCACCCACCAACCTTCATCCACCATACTTTCATCCTAAGATCTTGGAACAACTTGAACAAGGAGATCAAGAGAGAGGATCGAAAAGAAAGCTAGAGAGGAATCTATGATCTACACGGAGTCGACGCCGAGAGTTATTCTCATCTTTACATTAGTTTTGCTTTGTTTTGCTTTATTATGATGACTAAATTTATTTATCAAGATTAGGGATCCATTGTTTTGATCTTATGACTTGTTTATTATATCTTGATTGAATGCCTATATCATATGTGCATGATTTATGATGCTTTCATGGATTGATCATCATTTGAATTGATATTAGTTATTATGATTGAGATCATAAAATTATATTACAATACGAACAAGTAAATTATGTTGTGGATTTCAGATTGAGATCGAAAGATGAGATCAAACACACGAGTGATAGCCATAGATATCTAAAATCGAAATTCAGAAGTTTTCACGAATCTTAATGCAATATTGAATTGTTAAATAAGCATGCAGAAGTGACTTACTGCAATTTGATATTAAGCTTAATATAACTTGGAATAGTATATTAGATAAAATCGGAGAACTCGTCACCTTAGAGATATTTGGATATTCAATCGAGGGTTGTAGGGAATTATATTGATGAACCGACGTCTTGATAATCTTCTCTAGTGGATTTTTCTTGTCATATTTGGTTTGCTTGGTTGTAATCGTATTTGTAGTATACATTAGTTTTTTAGTTGATTAATTCATTATCGTAGGTTAAATATAATTAAAAACGTCTTACTTGGTACTTACAGTTAGTCTCTGTAGGTTCGACACTTGTATTTCTTATTATCTATACTAAAACTTATACTTGTGAATTTGCGGATTAATCGTTCATACTTTGGAATTTATTGTTTAAAAAGGAGAATATCAAGTTTTTGGCGCCATCGCCTGTGACTAATTTTAGTAATATCATACGAGATTCTTCGACTATAATTTAACCATTGTTTTGTTTATTTTTCTATTTTCAAAAAATAAATATTTTAATTGTTTGATTTTGTTTTTTCTTGCGAGGTACTTGGGATGTTTCATCAACAAGTCTTCACATGTTTTGCCCAACAACTTTCAGAGTCGTTCTATCCAGCATGGGATAGATTCAATGAATTGGAGAACATGTTCCGCACCATGATTTTGCAAACTACGCCCTTTTTCAGTTTTTCTCCAAAGGATTGGATTGGATGCAGAGACAAGAGTGGGTATTCAATGGAGCTTTGGCAACCAGTAGTACCTTGTTTGATAGAGATGAAGATAGTGTGTTGCACATGTTCAATGATATGACGTACTTCGATTACAATAGGCATTGGGATCCTTCACTGCAGGGTTGGAGCCACCAATACCTGCCAGAGCCTCACTACCCATATTTTTCACACCATACATTCGAGCATCAAGGTGATTATGGGTGTAGTCCCGAAGAAGACATGATTCAGTTGAAGGATACTTTACACCGATTCATGGCATCATCTGAGACAATTCTAGAAAACCAAACCAACTCTATATGTCGCCTAGAGCAGCAATTAGAAATCCTTACAAAATTATATTTGACACTCGTACTTCTTATTATCTATACTAAAAATTGACAACCAGTGAACTTGCAGAATAATCATTGGCACTTGGGAATATTGTTTAAAAAAGTGCAGATCACCAGGTAGGTTGGTTACACTTTCTGTGGTTTTTCTCGAACAGACAAGAAAAAAAACCAGATCCTTGCAAACTGAATGAGCGAGATCTGAGCATGTAAAATGAGAAAATGCTAGATCAAAGAAATAATGCTAGATCAAAGACAACACAATGAATTGGAAAGAAGCAAGCAGATCGAGTAATCGAAGCACAACCGTGTAAAAATAAAAACGAAAAACTACAAAATCGGAGCTTACCGAACCACAAGGGATCTGAAGAAGCCTCTCTCTCCCTTTATTCTTTATACCTTAGTGATAATGCGTTCATTATTGGGATTATTTATCACCTTGGGATTTAATCCTTGTAAGGACCCCAAGCCCTTAACCCTTGATTAGTGTATTAACCCTTATATGTGGCACATGCTTTCAATAAAACTCAATCGGGAAACTCAGATGATACTTTACCATTGAATGGCAATTACAAAATTTTCTTTAATACCCAATGTTATAAGATCATCAGCCTAACAACAAATAGACTCATAAAGTTCGCCCATTTCCATCCCCTTTATGCCACTTTTCACATTGTGGACTTTTATAAAAATTTGGGCAGAGTCTCCATAAATAGAGCGATCCCGAAATAAAAGCACAACACATACATAATTCCCGGCCAGGGAAAACATAATACTCATCAGAATACAGCAATACCAAGTAAATTCCCAGCCAGGGAAGACACCACACATAAGACAACAAAAGTGGGTTTCAATACCCACATAATACACTAATGACTCTCATATCATTTAGCAATTCTACCACAAATTGCATGCAACATAAAATGAAAGAGCGAAAGGCTCATGCCTTTATATACAACCCATATATAAGTATAATCGTGCTCACATGCGAGCATCATGAATATGTATATAACCCTCAGGTGTATATAAGTACTCTATACGATACCGTGCTCCATCAAGCCCTGGTACAACGATCCTGGGAGTACATCCAATCAACAGCTCGAGCTCAGCTCCACAGCCATCGATGTACCTGTTCACCTGCCCCAACAGAGACAGCCCCCAACGGGGGGAGCATACCAATACACAAAATCCCATAATCAATATAATGAAACTCATAATTTACAATAAGAGTAAATACTAATGAATTTAAATGATACTCCCTGGATGGCAACGTCCTCATCCGGGATTCCGTGTACTGTCCCTGTTCTCACAATCATCAAACTCATCAAATCTCAAAAATCAATAAATCAACGCATTGATTAACTCATCGCATGCCTGATTCTCGAATATCAACAAATAGTGATTCCAAATTCATTATACATGCAAATCTAGATATCTCAATATCTAATACAGATTTCACAACCTCGCTATCAATCACAGATAGCTCAAATGCCTAGTATATATTTTACCAATTTCTCATTATACTTAGACATCTCAAATGTCTTATAATGAATACGTGATCCCACGATCATTCTCAGGCATCTCAATGCCCTACAATGGTCATATACATCTGGTACCCCATATACCTTATGAGAGTTATACTACTCTAGTGCCACGCACGTTCGTGGCGGCGATATCAAGATTAGGTCGCTTCATAGCTTCTCAACACATATATATAACCTCATGCACAATTATTCAATGAAATCAAAATACATTATGCATTTCACAAATGCTCTAATATATAGTAATGCTCGTACGTCGCACGTACCTTAAATCTCCGAAGTCCGAGCCAAACCTTGCTCGAGTTCCATGCCCCGAGGAACGATGTGCTAACACGATAAATAATTCACAATTATTTACGAACATGTAACCCATGCTCAAGCACACCCATTACCCTCATACAGAAAATTATTGTCAACACAAGACAATTTACCATTTAACAGACCCGGGGCAGGGCACATGCAGGGAGGGAAATCGAATGAGACATCAACTAAAATTGATCAAGAACCATTCCCAAAATTTCGAACCCTAGCATCACAAATTCGAACCCAACCAAGCACCATAATACATCTAGAACATGAATTAAACGACCAACAACAAGAATCATCAGCCCCTGCCCAAAACCCCCAAATTCGAACCCCAAACCCTACGAAATTCGAGAATTAATTCGAACCATAAATCACAAAATGGTAGGGAAATACATGAGAAGCATGAAAAAGGGGTAAGGAAGGTTACCCAATCGAAAATTGGAAAGAAATCGACCGAAATCGAAGAACCCTAGAAATTGGGGATCGGCGCTTTTCTGCAAAATCCGGACGTAAATCGCGACGAAACTTCGAATTGCCTGTATAGAAAGGAGCGCCTGGACGAGACGAAGCCACCGGTGGGTCGTACGCGCCGAACGGCGGCCGGACGGTGGCGGGCGCACCGCTTTTACGCGCGGGGGCTGGGGAAATCGGGAAATGGCCGACGCGGGAGGGAGAGAGAAGATAAGGTGCTGAAATGAAATTTTAATTAAAATCTCGGTTCAACTGGTATTTATAGCAAAAATACCCCGAAATACTAATAGCCCCACAAATACATCATGATTCATTAAAAATCATCTGATACATGTTGTGTATTTGATCCCAGATACATGTGTATTTGATCCCACTGAACTAGTTTTGTAATGCCCGAAATAATTATTAATTGTCAAATGGATTTAATTATTATATTTTTATGATATGTCAGGATTTAATTATTGGGTATCGAATTTTGGAAAGGAGTTGGGATAAATTATTCCGGGATTGTATTTATAATGTTTATTTAATTCAAGGAGATTCTTAAATTCTTGGGGTAAATATTTTGGTCAAGAGATAAATAAATAATTTTGGGTTGAACTTGTGGTGTAAATTAAATTCATAGGGATTCTTGCAAATATTGAGATTTAAATTAAAGTAATTATTGTTGGTTGAGAGGATTTTAAATGAAAGGTGTAGATTTAATGTTAGGGTTTAACTTAAACACACAATTCTCAACCACACACACACACAAAAATCGCCACCCTCACCCTATCTCTCAGCGTCGCCTACTCACGCTGAAAAGAGAGATTTCAGCTTGGTTTTGGGTTCGATTTCTGGTGCTATATCGTGTGAGTGAGATGTTTTTCGATGCCTTGGTAATTTATTCCTTCTTGGCTTCGATTTTCACTGATTTTTGAAGCATTTGGTTCGATTTTTTTGGGAAAAAGATGATGCTACCCATTTGATCGATTTTTCTTGTTTTAGGTTTGATTTCTAACTGCGTCTTAGTTCGATTTTATGCTGCAATATGGTTCAAAAATCTTGCTGTTGAGCTCGAAAAATCTACAACATTTGGGTTCAAAAATCTGTTGTTTTAGTGCTAGAAAATCTGTTGTTTTAGGGTTCGAATTCTGCTGCTATTTTGATCCGAATTTAACTGCTGTTTTGGTCGAAATCTGTGATGTTAATCATGCTAATTTTTTGGACCAAAATCATGTTGTTGCTAGGGGTCGAATTGTGTTGCTGTATTGAATTCGAAATTCTACTGTTATATGTTGAAAATCTTGTTGAAATGAATAAAAAACATGCTGTTATTTATGTTCGAAAATCATGTTGTTTTGGCTCAAAAGTCATGTTGTTCTTGATTGAATTTAGGTGAGGTTTTGGTTGAGAATGTGCAGCTGATTGTTATTGAAATTTGGATGCTGAAATGGACTGATTATAGCTGCTGAAATGAATCAGTTTAGGTTTCGACTATTGATCGAAAATCCCTACTGTTTGGGGTTGAATTTGTTGGGATATGCCCTAAGACAAGTCATTAGATGATTGTTTTGACATACAATGTTTATGATTTTATGAAATGGCAATTCATTATTATATATTATTCGATTAACTGTGCAATGTGAATTAATATATATGTTAATGTCCTTAGAATAATATTGTATTATTCTTACATTGTCCCTAGTCAAGTATTATCATGAATAGGGATAATGATAATACGTAGAGACTAGTATGTTGTTGATTGATGAATTGCTCATTGATATGAGATATCAAATCAACACATGGGTACATGTTAGAGAACGATGTACTGGACAGACCCACCATGAGAATGCAACATGGATAGTTATATGATCGTCATATGCAATTCTCATAGTGATAATAATGTATGTAATCCTTACGACTTGTGATCATCAGAGATCCCAACATAAGGAGTTATGTATCTTGATATTGTCAAACGTTACCCGTAACAGGGTAAACTATAAAGGTGACTATTGGATACACTACGAATTATGTAGAGGGATGTTGACTGATCGAGATAGGATTTGTCCCTCCTATATAACAGGAGATGTGTTTGGCCCTTGATCAAGTGAGAACTAAAATGCATGGCCATGCTCGAATGAGTCGATATGAGATATCGAGCTTATTCGTTTATTCTAGTTCTACTTGGGGATCAAGAAATAAAGATTGAATATACGAGTATGACTATTCCATGACTCGTGTTCAATCTAAACACAAAGGACAAAAGGATTAAGTTACATGGTTAATATTATCACGAGTTCTAAAGGTTATGTCGACTCATTGACATTCTTGTAATTTGGGTAGCATTGATGTGTTGCTAGATACCGCTCAATGCTTGCGACATAAAATGAGATTTTATGTCACTACCAACATTACAAGATCCTATCGGGTCGCACAAAAGGTTAAATCGATAAGGGAAATTAAATTCATTGGATGAATTAATTAATTAAGAAGAGCCTTAATTAAAAGATTATAAGGATTTAATTAAATCATGGGTTTGGGCCCATGAGGCTTTAAGAAAGCCTTAAACCTTTAAATCTTATAATATAAATACAAGGTTATGATTAATTGTTTGCAAGAGAATTCATATCATTCCAACCTACACAAAAGCAACACACGGCCGCCTCCTCTCCAAGCTCTCTCGGCTTCATCATAGCCGAAGTGAGTTGTGGTGATTTTTGTGCCATTCCTCGATTTAGAATCGAGTGTGTTTCTTGTTCCGGTTTAAGAACTTGTCTAGCAACTTGTTCTTAAACTATCCCTTCATTCGATTGGATCGTGTGGATACCTTTGAGGCAAAACTTGACAAGTTTTGCTAGTGAGTCGAAGGAGACGTTGGACGTGGTGCTGCTCCGTGGAATCTGCTCAAACACGCTACAAGGGTGAGAATTTTGTAAACCATCATCCGATATGAACCCCTATGTATAGATCCGCGGTTTAGTAATCCATATTTTTAAATTCCGCTGCGTTGTATGCTTGTTGGATTAATTGGGCAATGTTTCGGCCACCACCTAGCACAATTGACCCACGGCTTAGCCACATGAGGGCTAGGGTTTTCGAACCCTTGGTTCGAGATGGCCTAGTCATTGTGGCTCATGTTCGTGCATGGAGGTTTCGAGACATGGATGACTTTGGCTCGATAATGGTTCAAGCATGCATGGATAAGTGGCTTCACCACATGAGAGCTAGGGTTTTCGAACCCTTGGCTCGAGATGGTTGAGCCACCACCGTGCATGACCTGACCATGATTCGTGGCTCAAGAATTCCGGCGTTTCGAACAAGTTGGCTCGATGAAAACTCAAAGTGGTGCGAGGCGGCTAGGGTTTGGAACCCTATCGCCGCCGCCGCTCGCTCGAGGCTCGGCCATGGGCTAGGGTTTCAAACCCTAGGCCCATAATTGGTCAAGCCGTGTGTTTGGTTGGTTCGAACCATGGTGGTTCGTGGCTTAGTCGCTTAAGTTCGTGGCATGTGATGTCCCGAGCGTACGATAATTTTTCAAAATTCTATTTTACAGTTTTAATTAAAATTAAATTTAAAATGTTTAGAATTTAATTAATTAAATGTTAAAGCATGCTTTATGTGTTGTTTGAGCATGGTGCATGGTTATAGCCCTTTGACCTATTAGATAGGATTTGTGAATGTTTGTAATTTATAATACGACCTGCGAGTCGTGCCTTCTCTATTTATTCTAAATGTAATCCCTCCCCTATGTTCCCCTCGAATGTGAATCGAGGAATTCTATATCTTGTAAATAGTATAGTTTATTTATTGATGGTGATCAATGAAGATGGAGCATCGTGCCGGGATGAGGAGGCCATTCACAAATTGGAGCCAAAGGAAGGTCCTTGTGAAGTTACCTTAGGTTGACTCTTAGGATTTTCTCATTGGCTTGAGAAAATCGCGAGTAGGGAACCATGTCACGTTTAATTATGTATGTTGATGCATGATTTATCTTATGTTTTAGATTGATAACTGTATTACACATATATGTAGATATGTATACAACTATATGTAGTGGACATATTTTAAATTATCAAACTAATCATGAGATCAATAAATCCCTCTAACATATTAAGTTTTAGATGCCTTCCAAAATTAAAAGTACTCGTCAAAAACTTCGATTGTACATATGTGGGTTTGCCAAAGCAAAGCACTGTGGCAATCTTAGTAAGGCGCGAAAAGATAAAAGTGATATCCGTTATACTTTAAATTGGGTACGACTTAACTAGGTTATCTCAATAGGATTGGGAACCTAGAGGCATGGGTTGGATAATAATTCATTTGATGAATTGAACAAAGTGTTGTTCGTCCAACTATCCAAGAATTACATGTGATGTAATTGACAAAGTGTTGTCTATCTAAATAACCGAGTCTTGGGCGATTAGCCAAAGAGAACTCAAGATTAGGCGAAATATGGATCTTGGCCCACTAAAGGTTTCGAGGGTTGATATTTTTTTAAAAAAAAATAGTGGGAGTATCATTTAATATAAGACCATGTTAAATGATTAAATCATAAACTTATTTTGCATATTTATATTGTAGATATCCATGGCAACTAACAACGTAACAAGCACTTTATCACTGCGATCGGTCCTTGAGAAGGACAAATTAAATGGGACAAATTTCCTAGACTGGCATAGGAACTTGAGGATAGTCCTCAAACAAGAAAAGAAACAATATGTCCTAGAGGAACCCTTCCCTGCTGTAAGGACCCCCGTGCCCTTAACCGTTATTAGTGTATTAAGCCATACCATTAGTGCATATAATCATACTATCAGGGGGGAAAACCATATGCAAGTGCAACACCATATGTTATCCAGAAAATTTCTTGCATTTAATCCACATAATATTCAAATTCCCCAACCAAGATTATTCATATAACATGCACCCTCATAATACACTAACATACTCTTAGTTCATTTAGCAATTCCATATCTAATTGCGTGCAAACCATAAATGAACAGAGAAGAGCCGTAACCCGTTTATAAATTCCATACACACGTAATATGTACTCACATAAGAGCACCCAGTGAATAAGCGTGTATCTAATGTATAAAACACTCTACTGGATACCGTTACTGGTGCTTCGATCCTGGAAGCACCTCTCAAGCGCAACTCGATCTCGACTCTGGATCTGAGCGCCTATCCATCCAGCTCTGGTACCTCAATCCTGGAAGTACTTCAATCAATAGCCCGAGCTCAACTCCAAAGCTGCTGCTACACCTATACCACCTGCCCCAACAGAGACAGCCCCCACACGGGCTGAGCATACCATATCCCAATCCAATAACCACAACAATACAATTCATAATTTACAACATTGTAAATTGCTATGAAATACAAAATATACTCCCTGGATGGTATCATCCTCATCCGGGGCTTCCTGTACTGTCCCTGTTCTCAAAACACTGAAACCATCAAATTCCCAAATGCCAGTTAATCATTACATTGATTAACGAATTTATTAGCCATATACCGGTATCATAATCAATACTATCAAATCATTAAACAATGATTACAAATTCCCCATATATCTCACTTATGGTTCCATAGTTCTATTTCATAGCTCGCTCTACAACAGCGGCGTTCCATTTCCACGCATACTCAACAGCAGCGGCGTCAAAATCGATGTTCGCTCACAGGCGACAACATCCCAATCATTGCTCGCTCAAAAGCGGCACCATGCAATTCTCAATGCATACATAGACATTTGAAGCAAGTACCATAAACCATGCATTTCAATATCCGTTTATTGCTAATACCATGTGTCATGCATTTCCACACACATTCATTGCAATACAGTGTACCAAGCACTCAACAATTGCAATTATATTAAAGAGCTATGCTCGTACGTCATACGTACCTTATAATTCCGTAGTTCAACTCCAAACCTTGCCTTGGTCCCGTGACCGATGAATTATATGCTAAACACGATAATAATCCACAATTAATCTCAAGCATGCACTCACGTGTCCAAGCACGTTCACAAACCCCAAATATATCGTCATCCATGACGATTAACCATTTGAAAAGGCCCCGGGCCAAGCATGCATCGAAAACTAAACAGGAAATTATCCCCAAAATAAGGCATTGGCGATCGATCGCATGATTTCAGGCGATCGATCGCCTCGCGAAAACAGGAACAGGCGATCGATCGCTCCTTTTCAGGCGATCGGTCGCCACTTAGCGTAAATGGCCACTGCCTCATGGCGATCGATCGCTTCATTTGAGGCGGTCGATCGCCTCACTGTTCATCTTCCTGAAATTTCCAACAACGTCGCGGCGATCGATCGCCCTGCCCTAGGGATCGATCGTCTCGACCTGTAAAAGCCAAAAATTGCGTTTTTCTTGCAGAAATTTGCCCAACAACAATCCTCACACCCCTTACAACATTAAACCTCAAAATAAACACCATAAAAACTCCTCAAACCATCCAACCCAAAATTCTTTAAAAACCCATTTCTTTAAATCCAACACAAAACCTTCCCAAACACCACAAAACCACTATCAAAATGAAGTTAAATGCGAGGGGATGAATAATACCTTATTATCTTCGAGAAATCCGGCTCCTAGGATGAGCCTCCGTCGATTTGCTCATCAAAGGAAAAAGGGGGAAGGGTTTGGGGTGAGAGAGGCGTGAGAGGGAGAGGAGAGAAATGGATTCCAAATGACGGAATCCCGAGTCCAACTGGTATATATAGCAAAATACCAATACCTTCACCAATACATCATGATTCATTAAAAATCATCTGTTTTCAAAAACTCTCTCTCCAACATCAAATCCCAGACTGGCCCCAACATAAGGCACCCCGGACACCAAGTCCCACTAAAAACCCAACTCATAGGTTTTTCACCAAAATGAGAATACAATCTCATCGTTTGGATCCAACGATCCCAAATGCCCGATTTAACAACCTCGGGAGACACAAAACCGTAATTAAATCCTAATTGCCACAATTAAAACTCCATCAGGGATCAATACCACACCGGGATTAACACCATAAATCCCCGGACATCACAATTATCCCCTACTAATAAAATTTCGCCCTCGAAATTTGCACCGGCATACTTTACGTAACACCAGGATTACACAAACAAAGTAACGCCACAACCCCGATTCTGGACCACATTAGAATCGAATCATCAATTGCGAGAACACCAATCTCGCACCAAGCTCTACAATAGAGAAACGCCAAAACCAATATAAACCCGAAAGATAACAACATACCTCGATGTGAATCGTCCCGGAAGTCAGTCCATCATGACTGCAAATCAATCAAAAACCCTTTGGTTCTAACATAGATACCTCTCCATGATATCCACTACTCGCCCACGATGCTTGACACGCATCGTCATGATGTGGACCATTAGTATACAACAGTATACTCACAGAAAATCCAGTTTCGCTTTCCCGATTATCTCCTCCAAAGGAGTAGTTGCACCACTTGCAATCCGGGTCGGGTAAACCACGGTCGCATATCCACACAAAACACATCACTACAGATGTCTACAACCATGTGTTCCAAGAAGTCCCATCTTGGTCCAAAACACACTATCGAGACTCTACAAGGTCTCAAGTTCCACAGGGGACATACAAAACAAACAATTGCATTCCCAAACACGTGTCGACCGTGACACTAAACAAATCCGAATCCTAGCCATCCCTCATTTATCCTGGGATTCAACAATCCTAAAACAGGAAGGCTATCGAATTATCCAACAAGAACTACCATGGTTCCAAAACACGACAATCCCTCCTCAGGGGAAGTCAAACGGACCTCACGATTATTCCTCAGAATACATCGTGCCATCGAGATTACCAATCTCAAATTGCCACAATCTCCCACCGGAGATTCATCAAACCAAACACACTAACCCGACGTTCAACAAGGACCGAAATAGAGTTGGCATTCGTATACATACACGGGTATACATGCCTAAGCACCAACACAACAGGCGCACTCGAAGCAATAGACTCGGGTATCTCTAAGCATATCCAAAGTCCCAAAACCTGCTGTCAAACCTCGATTATTCTCACTCCACGGAGAATAGTGGTCGACAGACCAAAGCCAAAGGGTGTGATTTCAACATCAACACCACACAACCAAAGCAACGAATCTCCCAAAAGATTCAACCGGCAGGTATATCAATATCGCCTTTCCCACAAGGATAGTGTCATGAATCCATGACCTTCCAACCTCGAACCACCGTCCGGAAAACTGGATATACATACCAACATATATCTCGGAACCAAAATATGCAATTGGTTCAGAATAGTGCATCGAAGCCACTATCATCAAATCGAAACTCGTATACGCCATGTATACTCAAACAACGATGCCTTGTACTATTGTCATAGTACTACACAACTCGAGCATCCCCCGGAGACGTCTCCTCGAACGTCTCACTGGAAGTACGAAGCCATCACCTAGTCCAACACTAGTAGGGCTTACCCTGGTTGATTCACGATCAACCCTCAATCAATACTAGCTGTCTCCATGACAGTGCAATCCAAATCTCTCCAAGAGATAAAGTCAATATAGTAGTGTCACTCCACTAACTATACCACACAATTCCAATTGTGACTTCCGTCGCATACCATACGCAAAGATGCTCAACCAGAGCTAACAACGACTTGTCGACGCTCACGTTGGTATTTCCAACAAAAACTGAGTTGTCCCAAAACAAGTCTCTTAAAACATTTGACGTATAAACGTCTCCGCGAGGTATTTCCTGCCTCAATTATCATGCTACAAAGAGACTACAAGAGTCTACCAAAAAGTCCTCATCGTATCATCATACAATTCACTAAACTCGAATCCAACGAGCAGTATAACGGCTATCAAAAGCACGCTATAACATTGCCACGATATCTGGCTAACAAGTGCTGCCTCCAAAGGCTCATATCAAGCCTACCAACGTCTCATACGTTCCAATCGGTATACCATACCGTATCATCCATTTAGAGTAGTGGGTCATCACCCAATATTTCTCTAAAACCAAAGCATAATGGACATCCCGGTGTCCTTGCTTAACCACGAAGCAATCGTAACCCATTAGGACTTATCCCACACCCTCAGGGTGGGTGTGATCACTGGTAGCGCTTATCGCGTACGCCCAAAATAACCCTCTCAAGTTAATAACAGTAATGAATGTAGTAGCGTGAGTAGGGATCGATCCCACGAGGAAGGTTATATCTTTGTGTTAACTTATGCAAACTAAAATAAATAGGGGTTTTTGAAATCAATTGAATAATACTACTACTATGATGCAAAATTAAACTAGATGAATTAACTTATGAGAAAAGAGCGATTCTCGGTTTTCGGTTAACTTTACAATTGGCGTTTACTATCTTGATCATCGATCTTCACATACGATTCAATTCTCATATGAATATTCATCGTGGACGTTTAATCCAATAATCAAAGTCCTATCTCACCTTAAGTTTAGTTAAGTAGCCCAAGCGTTCTAGTTTAACCCTTATCAAACAATCAATCAAAATACAAGCGATTAAGATTTAAATCGATGATAGCATATGAACTAGTGAGATCGATGAAGCTAAACAACATAATCCAAGCGTCTATGTTTAATCTAGTCAATTGTTTTTCCTAAGAATTAACAAACTCACAAGCGGAATTTAATTAATCTTAGTTGCTTCGTAAATTAGAGGGATCAAACGATTCCGTATTTGATATCTAATTTAGCGTTAAATTGTATGAACGATAGCTAGGTGATCAATCCAACAATCATGCATAACAATTATGAAAAATCAAATCAGAAAAACAATTGATACTCAAAGAAAATCAACAATCAAAACTTATCTCACAAGAATCGTAAACATCCAATGTATCGTTTTCCTAAACCGAGAATCACAAAAGTATTTAGCTACTCATAACTAGATTAAAAACAATCAAAATTAATCTAGAAAGCATTAAACTAATAAGAGAAGAAAGAGTTACTAAAAGGAAGCACGATTCCGGCTTGTCGATTTCGGTTCCGTTCTTCGGGTTGTTCTTGATAAAAGTTGAAAGAAGAAATATCTAAAATCTCAAAATTATTCTAAGGTATGAAATTATGCTTAATATGAGGTAAAAATCGTGTATATGAGGTATGGAGGCTGATGGAGTAGGGTAAAATCCATGTGGGAAGGAAAGAAATCAAGAATTTTACACTTTCAAAACTCTTCAGGCGTAAATACGCGTAGAATGGCGTAGCTACGCCTGTCAATGACGTAGCGTTGGCGTAATTACGCCTGTGAATGGCGTAATTACGCCTGTCATCAAATTTTCTGGCGAGTTTCGTATTTTGGCCGTAACTTTCTCGTCCGAACTCCGAATTCGATGAATCAGCTGTCCACGCGAAGATAACTCAAAGTTCTACAACTTTTCTATGGACCACATTTCCAAAACATGGCTCAAACATATAGAAATTTGAGGAGAAAGGAGCAACATGTGTCTTGGATTCTGGTTTTTTCCTCTTTTCTTCAACTTTATTGCTTCTTTCATCATTTTAGCTTGATTTCTTCACCTTTCCCTACATTTACACAAATATACGATTAGGTAGCATATGTATCAATTTACCCATCAAAATATACCAAATCGTAAACAATTAAACTCAATAGATGTGTCTATTTCTAGTCACATCAAACACCCCCATACTTACTCTTTACTCGACCTCGAGTAAACAAATAAAAACTACAATATTTTTGGTTAGCTCATAGGTTCATAACAAAGCAACTTATCCTCACTTTAATGCCTCAACAATTTTAACATGCACAGTAATGAAAGGCGGTGAAAAGTTAACAGTGGAACAAGTTCAATCCCTATACATTTCATACTCAACAAAATAGTGAACGTGTGTGTGTGGTCATAAACAAGTGTTGTGTACAAATTATAGTTCCAAAATATGTAAATCCACAATAGTTCAAGTCATACACTAACACAAGTATAAGCTCACTTGCACACTCTTCTCCACTATCTTAGCTACTTTGCAAACATAAATCAAGTAGGTCTTTATTAGCTTGTAGCTTGGCCTAGGTATTGGCTTATGAAAGAAAGGATAAAGATATATCAAGTAAGAGAGTATGATGATATGCACACTAAAACTTCTCTTTTTGCTTGAATTTTTCAACTTTTGTTTCAACATTTTCTTCTTTTGTGCCTTGGCTCCCCTTGGAGTCATATTTTTATCTATTTCCTCAAGGCATTCCTTTTCTTTCATGTATTTCATTCTTTTGACAATAAAGTTCACAAATATACTTCAATGATTCCCAAGTGCATTTGAATGAAATACATCATACTCCCTTAAAAGGTATGGATTGAAATCACATTTAGGCTAAAAGGGTAGGATGATAAGCTAGTCAAAGAATGTTGAATGGGGGTCTTTAGTATGCTTAGCATACTACCATTCTTTTACATTAAAGCACAAAAAGGGTACTAGAGATTGATTTTATTTACATGGTAGGCTTGAAAGGCTCAAACGCATCAAAGATTGCCTATATCACTTTCATGTTTGCAAGTAGTCTAGACATACGCCTCAAAGAGCATGTAGTTAAGTTCTAGCATGTATTAGAGACTTCTTAAGACTATTACAAAGTTCACACAATCTTCACTAAGCTATGCACACTTCACAAACCATGACAATAATGTGCTCAAAACATTCACTACTAAGTTAAAGTAAACTTTGCATTAGAGTTCAAAGTGTTCCAAGGTTAACAATTCACCTATGTTCAAAAGCATGCATGATATCAATTAGGTTTCATCATGGGCTAGTGATTCTAAGCATGTGTTCATTACTAACTATGAGCTCAAAATTTTAAATTTTTCGATTTTTTTTTGTATTTTTGAAATAAGAAAAACAATAACACACTACTAATCCCTCCCCCATACTTAAATCTTACATTGTCCCCAATGTAAGGCAAAAATAGAAGAAAAGAGAAAAGTCTAACTAGTAAAGCAATAAAAATAAAAGGGAGAAAAGAAACTAACTCCCCTTGGGTTGCCTCCCAAGCAGCGCCTCTATTTAACGTCGGTGGCCCGACGCCAGTCCTCTATCAAGGTGGGTGATGCGGTGTCGTTCTGTCCTTCCTTAACCACCTCAATATCTTCTTCACTCCTCTGTATTTCGGCTTGTTGCTCTTTGAGTGGTCGTCCCCAGTCTTTGTTACTCCTCCAGCATTTGTTGCTTGCTTTGGTCGATCCGGAGGGCGCTTCTTTTCAATGGTATGATCTTGCAAGTTAGAAAAGAGAGGGTCAGCAGTATCATGAGTAGATAAAGCGACAACATTATGAACATTATGCACAAAATGAGAATCCATACCTCCGTTGTCATCAAGGCCATCAGTAGCCTTTCCCATCTTCCACAATTCATCATTATCAAAATCATAATCATATGCATCATTTATATCAATAGCGTAACTAGAATGCTTGTGAGTTTTAATGGGTTCATAGATATTAAATTTTGCAATTTCACCATTAGACTCTATTGTAAACAGGCCGCTATTCACGTCGATCACAGATTTTGATGTTTTCAAGAATGGTCTCCCTAAAAGGATGGGGCTGGATGGATCACCATTTTCCATGTCTAAGACATAGAAATCGGCGGGGAAGACCAAGTTCTCTACATGCATAAGTACATCTTCTACTACCCCCCCTAGGAATAACCGTGGACCTATCAGCTAATTGAATCACAGTATGGTCTTGTTTCAAAGGGCCGGGTTTCAGTTGAGTGTAGATTGAGTAAGGCATGACATTAATGGACGATCCTAAATCTAGCATTGCCTTATCAATTCTAGTGGTTCCAATCACACAAGGGATATAAAACATACCAGGGTCCTTACACTTTGTGCGAATGCTTCTTTGGATGTCCGCGGAAACATTCTCACCTAACTCAATCTTGGGGTACCCTTTGCCTTCCTTGTTCTTACCCACTTTCCATACCTCCTTCAAAAATCTCGCACATCGAGGTATCTTCATCATGGCTTCATGTAGTGGAGCGTTTGCATCACATCGTCGGAAAGTCTCGTAGAGTTCCTTGATATCCTCATCTTTCCTATTTTCCTTAAAAGCAAGGGGGAATGGGGGTTCAATTTTATATTCAGAAAATTTAGGGAACTTACCCCGTGGTTCCTCCTCTTGTATGGGCTCTTCAACGTCCTTCTCCATCTCCTTCATCTCTTTCGCATCTTCTCTTCCGGGTGGTGTCAGTACCACTTTCTCATCATCTTCATCTTCGCTCATCTTCAAAGTGATGGCACTCACATTCTCCCTTGGGTTCACTACTGATTGTGACGGGAGAGTGTTTGATCTTTGAGAATCGATGCGATTTATTGCTGTTGCCATCTGACCCATTTGAGTAGTCAAGCTTTGGATGCTTGCTCTTGTCTCCTGTTGAAATTTTAGAGATTCAGTAGCAAGTTGCTTAACAATATTTTCTAAATACTCACCAGGTGTTGGGGTTGGAATGGCTTGTTGTGGCCTTTGGAGTGGTGGCCTATATGGTGGTGGATGTTGTTGCATCTGTGGCTCATTTTGATCCCCATATCTCAAATTTGGATGATCTCGCCACCCCGGGTTGTAAGTGTTAGAATAGGGATCATACTTCCGTTGTGGTTGTCCTGGAAATCCGCCTGCCGCATTTGCTTCCTCAATTGAAGGTTCTTGAAGTGTGGGGCAAGCGTCAGTTGGATGACTCGGTAGTGCACAAATTCCACATACCTTAGCACTTTGTCCCATTCCGATCGCAAGTTGTTTCACAATACCTGTTAAATCAATCAATTGTTGTTCGAGGCTAGAAACATTTACCTCGCCTTGCTTCCTAAGTTTATGGTCCGATCGAGCAGTTCTAAACTGTTGAGAGTTGGCTGCCATGTTCGCAATCAAGTGTCTTGCTTCCGTTGGCGTCTTATCTACAAATGCTCCTCCACTAGCAGCGTCCACCAAATTCCTGTCATTTGGCAAAAGACCCTCATAAAAATATTGAATCAGTAAATGTTCACTTATCTGATGTTGAGGACAGCTTGCACAAAGCTTCTTGAAGCGTTCCCAATATTCATGCAGTGATTCCTCTTGGAGTTGTCGAATGCCATATATATCTTTGCGGATATTCGTCGCTCTTGATGCAGGAAAGTATTTCTCCAAGAAGGTTCGTTTCAGCTCGTTCCATGTAGTGATGGATCCAGAAGGTAAATAGAAGAGCCAATCTTTAGCCGCGTCCTTCAAAGAGAACGGAAAAGCTCGTAATTTGATTTGTTCCTCGGTTATTCCAGTCGGCTTCATCGTAGTGCACACTACATGGAATTCCATCAAATGCTTATGCGGATCCTCACCTGCAAGGCCATGAAAAGAAGGTAAAAGATGTATTAGGCCAGATTTTAATTCAAAATTTATATTAGTAGCAAGTGTAGGAAAGGTTATGCAGAGAGGCTGCTGATCCAAAGTAGGATTCGCTAGCTGTCGTAGGCTTTGATTCTCTGCCATGATGGTTCTTTCCTCTTCTTCTTTCACTTGTCTTCGATTTTCTCTTCGTAGGTGGTATAAGGTCCTTTCTATCTCGGGATCGTATTGATGTTCGTTCTCCTCAAATGAAAAATCGCCTGCGTGCATGAACAAACAGGTAAAAAGCACGGGAAGAAGAATATCAATAAAAGTTAACACAAATTAATAAAATTGCCTTCCCCGGCAACGGCGCCAAAATTTGGTAGCGCTTATCGCGTACGCCCAAATTAACCCTCTCAAGTTAATAACAGTAATGAATGTAGTAGCGTGAGTAGGGATCGATCCCACGAGGAAGGTTATATCTTTGTGTTAACTTATGCAAACTAAAATAAAAAGGGGGTTTTGAAATCAATTGAATAATACTACTACTATGATGCAAAATTAAACTAGATGAATTAACTTATGAGAAAAGAGCGATTCTCGGTTTTCGGTTAACTTTACAATTGGCGTTTACTATCTTGATCATCGATCTTCACATACGATTCAATTCTCATATGAATATTCATCGTGGACGTTTAATCCAATAATCAAAGTCCTATCTCACCTTAAGTTTAGTTAAGTAGCCCAAGCGTTCTAGTTTAACCCTTATCAAACAATCAATCAAAATACAAGCGATTAAGATTTAAATCGATGATAGCATATGAACTAGTGAGATCGATGAAGCTAAACAACATAATCCAAGCGTCTATGTTTAATCTAGTCAATTGTTTTTCCTAAGAATTAACAAACTCACAAGCGGAATTTAATTAATCTTAGTTGCTTCGTAAATTAGAGGGATCAAACGATTCCGTATTTGATATCTAATTTAGCGTTAAATTGTATGAACGATAGCTAGGTGATCAATCCAACAATCATGCATAACAATTATGAAAAATCAAATCAGAAAAACAATTGATACTCAAAGAAAATCAACAATCAAAACTTATCTCACAAGAATCGTAAACATACAATGTATCGTTTTCCTAAACCGAGAATCACAAAAGTATTTAGCTACTCATAACTAGATTAAAAACAATCAAAATTAATCTAGAAAGCATTAAACTAATAAGAGAAGAAAGAGTTACTAAAAGGAAGCACGATTCCGGCTTGTCGATTTCGGTTCCGTTCTTCGGGTTGTTCTTGATAAAAGTTGAAAGAAGAAATATCTAAAATCTCAAAATTATTCTAAGGTATGAAATTATGCTTAATATGAGGTAAAAATCGTGTATATGAGGTATGGAGGCTGATGGAGTAGGGTAAAATCCATGTGGGAAGGAAAGAAATCAAGAATTTTACACTTTCAAAACTCTTCAGGCGTAAATACGCGTAGAATGGCGTAGCTACGCCTGTCAATGCCGTAGCGTTGGCGTAATTACGCCTGTGAATGGCGTAATTACGCCTGTCATCAAATTTTCTGGCGAGTTTCGTATTTTGGCCGTAACTTTCTCGTCCGAACTCCGAATTCGATGAATCAGCTGTCCACGCGAAGATAACTCAAAGTTCTACAACTTTTCTATGGACCACATTTCCAAAACATGGCTCAAACATATAGAAATTTGAGGAGAAAGGAGCAACATGTGTCTTGGATTCTGGTTTTTTCCTCTTTTCTTCAACTTTATTGCTTCTTTCATCATTTTAGCTTGATTTCTTCACCTTTCCCTACATTTACACAAATATACGATTAGGTAGCATATGTATCAATTTACCCATCAAAATATACCAAATCGTAAACAATTAAACTCAATAGATGTGTCTATTTCTAGTCACATCAATCACGCCTACCGCAGATCACAACAACAAGCGAGTAGTTTCTTCAATGACTACTCTTACCACCAATTACTTGGCCTAAGCCAAACCAGCGAGTATACCCAAGGGTATCATTACTCGAACAATATATACTCCAAATATGTGCTGCGGTACAATCCCTGTACGGTGCACCCAATAATTCTTCGAGCAACTTGCTCGGCATAATGGTCTCGTCAACTAGTGACCCAGACACTACCATGTGCCCACCAAAGGCACTCAAACCATACAACTCAATACATAACATAAATGTATTAATCATCAAAACGACGCTACACGTCTACATAGAACATCAACTATGTCATTGTCATCCCGTGACGGCATATGTCAACATATGACATCCAATTAACATCGTCAAACGCATGACGGTACATGTCAATACACGACATCCATAATCTCATCGTCAAACACATGACGTATATAGCAACACGTAGTATCCACAATAATGCTATCAAAAGTAATATGTCATACCTCATCGCTATCAAGATAGCGAAATACCTGTATCCATCGTCCACCAGCGGTACACAAGTAGCACCCATCGCTCGTAGGCGACATAATCCAGCGCTACGCACATAGCGGTATAACCCATCGCTATAGAATCAGTGGCATGATCTCTCGTCATAGAGTCAGCGGCATAAGACATCGCTATAGATATCCGGCGGTATAAACCATCGCCATAGGTGTAGCGGAATGACCCGTCGCTATGTAATATCCGATGGCATGAATCATCGTCAATAGAATACCCGGCGGCACGAACCATCGCCAATAGAATAGTGGAATGAGGCATCGCTATCAATATATCCGGCGGCAAGAACCATCGCCAATAAATATAGCGGAATGAACCGTCGCTATCAATATACCTGGCGGCATAAACCATCGCCAATCAATACATCTGGCGGAATGAACCATCGCCAATCAATATAGCGGAATGAACCATCGCTATCAATACACCTGGTGGCATAAACCATCGCCATAGAATAGCCGATCCCTAGTCATTGTCACGGTAGTGTATTTTAATGCCCCTCGCTCAAATAAACATGCGGTACTCCCACCCCTCGCTTCACATATAGGCGGCATAGAATAACCTCGCTTAAATGGACATGTGGCGCTCCCACCCCTCGCTTCACATTTTAGCGGCAAATATTCTTTCCTCGCCTCATATGATAACCACGCTTCAATGTGACATGCGACGCTCCCACCCCTCGCTTCAAATTTCAGCGGCACAAAACAATAAATAGCGGCAAGCATTTAAAAACATCACTCATCCATAACAATGACTCATGGGATATTCACCAAGTATTTCATCTATACCTGCATCACAAAGCATAATCCATATTCCAACATACATCATTATGAGTGTATTTTAATGCACCTCGCTCAAATGCGACATGCGACACTCCCACCCCTCGCTTCAACATTTGGCGGCAGAGCATTAAAATCATCACTCCATTGTACACATGCAACCACAATGCATAATCCATGATGTATATAAAACGCAGGTTACCGTTTCGTGTCTTTCAACCCTGGCCTTAGCCTTTCGCGTCATAGTGTTCCTACAAGAACAATCTCAAACCATGAGCATACTATAATCCATATTCACCACGATATGATTATAATGAGTAAATGCATAAACTATGAGTACAAAGTACTTCCCGTATCCCAATGCATTTCAAAATGCTCCATTTGGTTGTCCCTGTGTCACAACTCACAATCATAATCAACAGGTTATATTATGATTCTATAGATGTCATGACATATAATCGTTTCACTATGATCACATATCACAAATGCACATAAGCAAAATAGTTGTGTCACACAACACTAACTACTATCATGCATAAATATGTGCTACTCATCCCTATCAGCATGTTCCAGGCCTTCAACAGCCCCAAAGAGCTAACCACTGCTCTGATACCACTAATGTAAGGACCCCCGTACCCTTAACCCGGTATTAGTGTATTAACCACTGTACTTAATGCATACTATCATGTTAACAAGGGGAAAGTAATTACATGCAATTCTAGCATGAATGCCATCTATAAAATTCCTTTACATTAATCGTGTAATGTCTATATTTTCCCAACATATTCGTAAAACATGTCATGCACCTTTCAACATACACTAATATGCTCTCAATTCATTTAGCAATTCTACATTTAATTGCATGCTAAACGTAAATGAATAGAGAAAAGCCGTAGCCCATTTATACATTCCATATACACGTAATTTGTACTCACATAAGAGCACCCAATGAATAAGCGTGTATCTAATGTCTAAAACACTCTACGGGATACTGTTACTGGTACTTCGATCCTGGAGGCACCTCTCAAGCGCAACTCGATCTCGACTCTGGATCTGAGCGCCTATCCATCCAGCTCTGGTACCTCGATCCTGGAAGTACCTCTAATCAATAGCCCGAGTTCAACTCCAAAGCTGCTGCTACACCTGCACCACCTGTCCCAACAGAGACAGCCCCCACAAGGGGTGAGCATACCAATATTCCAAATCCAATAACCACAACAATACAATTCATAATTTACATAAATGTAAATGCTATGAAATAAAAAATATACTCCCTGGATGGTATCATCCTCATCCGGGGTTTCCTGTACTGTCCCTGTTCTCAAAACACTGAAACCATCAAATTCCCAAATGCCAGTTAATCATTACATTGATTAACGAATTCATTAGCCATATACCGGTATCAAAATCAATACTATCAAATCATTAAACAATGATTACAAATTCCCCATATATCTCACTTATGGTTCCATAGTTCTATTTCATAGCTCTCTCTGCAATAGCGGCGTTCCATTTCCATGCATACTCAACAGTAGCGGCGTCATAATCGATGTTCGCTCACAGGCGACAACATCCCAATCATTGCTCGCTCAAAAGAGGCACCATGCAATTCTCAATGCATATATAGACATTTGAAGCAAGTACCATAAACCATGCATTTCAATATCCGTTTATTGCTAATACCATGTGTCATGCATTTCCACACACATTCATTGCAATACAGTGTACCAAGAACTCAACAATTGCAATTATATTAAAGGGCTGTGCTCGTACGTCATACGTACCTTATAATTCCGTAGTTCAAGTCCAAACGTTGCCTTGGTCCCGTGACCAATGAATTATATGCTAAACACGATAATAATCCACAATTAATCTCAAGCATGCAATCACGTGTCCAAGCACGTTCACAAACCCCAAATATATCGTCATCCATGACGATTAACCATTTGAAAAGGCCCCGGGCGAAGCATGCATCGAAAACTCAACACGAAATAATTCCCCAAAATAAGGCATTGGCGATCGATCGCATGATTTCAGGCGATCGATCGCCTCGCGAAAACAGGAACAGGCGATCGATTGCTCCTTTTCATCGGTCGATCGGTCGCCTCTTAGCGTAAATGGCCACTGCCTCATGGCGATCGATCGCTTCATTTGGGCGGTCGATCGACTCACTGTTCATCTTCCTGAAATTTCCAACAACGTCGCGGCGATCGATCGCCCAGCCCTAGGGATCGATCGTCTCGACCTGTAAAAGCCAAAAATTGCGTTTTTCTTGCAAAAATTTGCCCAACAACAATCCTCACACCCCTTACACCATTAAACCTCAAAATAAACACCATAAAAACTCCTCAAACCATCCAACCCAAAATTCTTTAAAACCCATTTCTTTAAATCCAACACAAAACCTTCCCAAACACCACAAAACCACTATCAAAATGAAGATAAATGCGAGGGGATGAATAATACCTTATTATCTTTGAGAAATCCGGCTCCTAGGATGAGCCTCCGTCGATTTGCTCATCAAAGGAAAAAGGGGGAAGGGTTTGGGGTGAGAGAGGCGTGAGAGGGAGAGGAGAGGAGAGAAATGGATTCCAAATGACGGAATCCCGAGTCCAACTGGTATATATAGCAAAAATGCCCCAAAATGCCAATACCTTCACCAATACATCATGATTCATTAAAAATCATCTGTTTTCAAAAACTCTCTCTCCAACATCAAATCCCCAGACTGGCCCCAACATAAGGCACCCCGGACACCAAGTCCCACTAAAAACCCAACTCATAGGTTTTTCACCAAAATGAGAATACAATCTCATCCTTTGGATCCGACGATCCCAAATGCCCGATTTAACAACCTCGGGAGACACAAAACCGCAATTAATTCCTAATTGCCACAATTAAAACTCCATCAGGGATCAATACCACACCGGGATTAACACGATAAATCCCCGGACATCACACCTGCTGAGGAACCTCCCCTAACGGCTACAAGAGCCGATAAAGATGCTTACAAGAAGCATCAAAGTGACGCACTTGATGTTGGATGCCTTATGCTTGCCACCATGAACTCTGAGCTTCAGAAGCAACATGAGGAAATGGAGGCGTTTGATATGATCGAGCACCTTAAGCAACTGTACCAACAACAAGCAAGACAAGAGAGGTATGACGTCTCTAAGGCGTTATTCCAGTGTAGAATGGTAGAAGGAAGTCTGGTTGGAACTCATGTACTCAAGCTGATTGGGTATATTGAGAATCTGGAGAAGCTAGGTTTTCCTTTGGACCAAGAGTTGGCCACTGACGTGATCTTGCAATCGTTGCCTGAAAGCTTCAGTCAATTTGTCTTAAATTACAAAATGATTGAAATAGAAAAGACACTACCACAGTTACTTGGCATGCTTAGAACTTTTGAAGCAAATAGCAAGAAGTCTAAACCTACAAATGTTCTTATTGTGAATAAGAGCAAAGGAAAGACTAAAGCTAAGAGCTTCAAGAAGAACAAGAAGGTCTTTGTTAAATCTAAGCCAAAGTCCTCTACACTGAAACCAAAGGGAGGGATAGCGAAGGAAGGGAACTGTTTCCATTGCGGTGAGACCGGTCATTGGAAAAGAAACTGCAAAGTATATCTGGAGGATCTAAAGAAAGGAAGTGTGACTTCCACTTCAGGTATTTTTGTTATAGAGGTCAATTTATCTACTTATTCATCATGGGTATTAGATACTGGATGTGGATCTCACATTTGTGTAAATGTGCAGGACCTCAAAAAGAGTAGATTGTTGGCGAAAGGCGAAGTTGATCTCCGAGTTGGAAATGGAACAAGAGTTGTTGCATTAGCTATAGGAGATTATTATTTATCTTTGCCTTCTGGTTTATCGTTGATTTTAAAAGACTGTTATTTTGTGCCATCCATTACCAAAAACATAATTTCTATTTCTTGTTTAGACAAGTGTGGGTTTTCATTTATGATAAAGGACAACTGTTGTTCTATTTATTTAAATGATATGTTTTATGCTAGTGCACAAATGGTGAATGGTCTTTATTTATTAAATCTTGATATGCCTATCTATAACATAAATACTAAAAGGATAAAAAATAATGATTGTAATCCGACTTATCTCTGGCATTGTCGCTTGGGCCACATAAACGAGAACCGCATATCTAAACTTCATAAGGATGGAGTATTTAGATTCATTTGATTTTGAATCATATGAAACATGCGAATCTTGTTTAATGGGCAAGATGACTAAAGCCCCTTTCAAGGGACATGTTGAAAGGGCAAATGTTTTATTGGGACTAATACATAGTGATGTATGTGGACCAATAAGTACACAAGCTAGAGGTGGTTTTCAATACTTCGTTACATTTACTGATGACCTCAGTAGATATGGATATGTGTACCTAATGAAACATAAGCATGAAACCTTTGAAAAGTTCAAAGATTTCAAAAGTGAAGTACAAAACCAACTTGGCAAAAGTATCAAAATCCTTCGATCAGATCGAGGAGGTGAATACTTAAGCCAAGAGTTTCATGACTATCTAAAGGAGTGTGGGATAGTCCCACAACTCACTCCTCCGTATACTCCACAATGGAATGGTGTATCCGAGAGGAGAAATCGAACCTTGTTGGACATGGTTAGATCAATGATGAGTCATGCAGATCTTCCAATACGGTTTGGGGACACGCTCTAGAAACAGCGATTTTCTTACTGAACCGTGTTCCATCTAAATCAGTGGAAAAGACACCATTATGATGTGTGCTGTGTATTTTAATATGTGGTCACCGCGGGTACGTGCGACGTATTATAATTGTGTTTGGGTCGCCGTGGGTACGTGCGACGTATTATAATTGTGTTTGGGGTCGTTGTGGGTACGTGGGATGTATCATCCTTGTGTTTGGTCGCTGTGGGTTCGAGCAACGTATTATTATAGTATTTGAGTCACCGTTGAGACGTGCGATGTGTATTTATAACATTTGGGATCTCCGTTGAGCGAGCGATGTTATAATGTGATATAAAGGTCACCGCTGGAGTTTACGGTGTGATATTATGAAAAGTGGATTTTAGACTGGACTAATTATTGTGATTCTTATGAAAATGATAACTTGTGGAGTTATGAGAACAGGAACAGCTGGTGGAATCTCACATCATCCAGATATACTCAGGGAATATTCCTTATTTTACAGCATTACACCTTGTGAATCATGAATTGCATATCCATCATAATTGTGATTATTATCTTGGTGTGCTCACACGTGTGAGGGCTGTTTCTGTGGAAACAGGTAACAGGTCTAGCTTTTGGGAAGCATGAGGAGATAGTACTGAGGCGTATAGAAGAGTGGCAGGATCTAGCTGAGCTAGATGTCCGTAATGTAATGGTTTAGAATTATTGTCATCATTTCATTGGATTGTAATATTTTGGCTCCTTATTGCTTATAATTATCTCCCTTTTTTAGATAATTTCCCTGGCTGTGAATTTATATCTTGTTTTGATTTCTTTTAGTATTGTGTTTTCCTTGGCTGGGAATTATTTTTAGTGATGTGTTATATTTTCGGATAGCCCAAATTATTGGGTGACTCTGCCCAAATTTTTATAAAAAGTCATGGGTTTATGTGAAGCATGTAATGACTCTTTAAAGAAAAGAAATTTTTATACTCATATGACGTCATAATTGCATTATTGACGCGTTGGGTCGTTGGGGCACTACATTAGTGGTATCATAGCAGTGGTTAGCTCTTTGGGATGTTTAAGGGCCTAGGGATGTGTTGATAGACATATATAGCACATGATTTATGCATGATTGCGGTTTTGTGTCAGTGTGACAAGATATTCATATGCTTATGTACATATGAAATGATGGAAATTGATATTATTGCTAACCAATGTCGTTACAGGGACGTATGGCATACGATGAATGTGATAGTGAGAATAACCGGTGATGCCAATGAACGTACGCACTTGATGTAGTATTTTTGTGGAGTACGAGAGACCGGTAACATAAGTGATACTATATATTACTGATTTGAGTTGGTAATTTTGATATTGTGTCGTTGGGTGAGCGACAAAATGTTATACTATGTTGTTAATAATTTGATGTTCTATATGTGTAGATTGAAGTGTATGCACGCCATATCTGTATACACTACTGAGTAAACATAAATTGCAGGAGAAATGAGAAAATGAGATATGATATCTGAGGACAGGAAATGGTAGACAGTATTGTGCTGTTGGAATATGACAACAGATGATGTGACAATCGGGTATGCGTATGTCATTTACATGATGACATAGGTACGTGACAATGTATTAGCGCTGATTCAATCGTTCCTGTTTATTCTATAATGTGTTGATGATTGGTGATCCTTATGGATGGTGATTTATGATCGAGTGATGTGTTTATTTAGAGGTCGCCACTAGAGTGTGCGATGTGATCATGTTGTGTGAATGTAGAGTGGGGTCACCGCTGAGGCTAGTGATGTGTATATATGATTTGTGGTTGCCGCTGACGAGCGAGCGATGTGATATGGGTCGCCACTGATGAGTGAGTGATGTGATATTGGGTCACCACTAACAAGTGAGTGATGTGGTCGCCGCTGACGAGCGAGCGATGTGATATTGGGTCGCCACTGAGGAGTGAGCGATGTGATTCGGGTCACCACTAACAAGTGAGTGATGTGGTCGCCGCTGGCAAGCGAGCGACGTGTATATTCAGGATCAATGCTAGAGAGAGCATGTGACGTATATATATTGATATTGAGTCGGTGCTAGGGAGAGCATGCGATGTGATTATTGTCGGGGTCGACACTATTGAGATTGTGCAATGTATTTTATGTGCCTCCACTATAGAGGGAGGGTGACGAATATACGTTGATTTATATTGACCTTGTTAATATGACGTATTGTGATAATCAAATGTACAGGTGAAAGCGATCATGGAGAGAGTGGATGAAGAGACATTATTGTTTTCTTTCATTTTTATTGCAGTGGATGCAATAGCGGGGTGTGATTGATACCGATATATTGATGACATTTATTGGCGAGATGGTGGTATGATTATATTGTGATATTTGAGAGTTATAATATTTATCGCTATCATATCGAAGCGATGGAAATATTGTGAATGCCGCTGATATGTCGAGGCAATGAATATTTTTGGACGTCATGTTATTGATGATGAGTATATCAATTGTGTATTGATATGAAATTATATTTTGTGGAATATTTATGATGAGAACAGGGACAGTTTAAAGGATCAAGTGTGGATCCACTGTGTACAGTAAGTATTACATCTTATTGTTTTAAGAATGTAATTTTATTCATTGTGATTATGGATATTATATGTATGCCAGTAGTGGCGATGATATTGTGCATGCCCGTAGTGACGATGAGATTATGAATGCCAGTCTTGGCGATGAGTATTGATCTATTGCTATTGTGTTAGCAATAAATATTGTTGTACCGCTATTGTGTTAGCAATGAATCTTAATTATTGTTTCTTTGACACATGAGTTGTAGGCTCAAGAGAATATTGGAATGTTCCACGGGAACGAGGAATTGAGGTAAATCATTTCGTTAGGTTTAACATGTTTGATTTATGTGGATTGTGAACTATAGCGATTAATTGGTATGGTTTATGAGAACCAATTTAAAAATGAGGAAGAATTGAGAAAGAAATTGAAATGACGTATAATCTTGATATGTTCATTGATTAATTGTGCAGAAACGAGATAACAGTGGGGTAATGATGATCAGATTGAAATGATATTGGTTTATGAAAACATGATTGTTTTGTATACTATGAGATTAATTATCTATTAATCATGTTATGATGAGTTAAATGTAACCATTGGAATGAGATTAATGAACAGGTCATGAAATGACATGGAACGTCACGGGATGACGTGAGATCACTACGAATGTCCTGTGTGCACGTGTGATCATCGTGAACATTGCGGGTCGACGTAGTAATTTCGAAATTATGATGTTATTCTCTGGTATATAATGACAACACTGATAAATAATCATGTAGAGATTAATGATGAGTTATACAATATAATGATGTCATAATGAGAATACATGGGATATATTGAGCATTCACTTTAGATGATTGATCATTTTGATGTTGTGTTGGAAACTGGAAGGTATATAAATGATGATATATACGATGAGACTGATGAATGTGAAATAATGTAATACATACATAATGATATGTTATTCATTCATGAAATAATACTTTGTTGAGTGAAGGAAATGGAATTACGTCATTGAGGCATGTAATTGATTCTTATGTTGAATTTCAATCATACAGATATGTGATGGTTTGTTGTAGCATGATGTATACAGGATTGCGTGAAACTTTTGACGAAGGGAATTGATGTTTGATGATGGAAACATTATGAATATCAAAATGCATAAATGACAAGGTACGTGGTTATGTTATGAGTATTTGAGAAATGCTAATGAATTTATTTTGTAATTGTCCCATGGCAGATGATAATTGGGTGATGTAATGTGGAAATGTTGATACTTAAGAGCATGTGAGTACTGTGATGAGCATGATACTATGATGCTATTGTGTATTGTAGATTATTCCATCTACAAAGGTATGACACGATTTTAGCACCATGCCAAATGTGTCCGAAGAAGAAGAGCAAAGCAAACGAAGCATGCCCAAAAGTAAACCACCCCCTTGGAATGCTACAAAAAACACCATCGGATTTCAAAGTTGCACGATCTAATTCAAAAATTTCACCCAATTGAGCGCGTCTAGCATATTTTTGCTGGTATTGACCCAGATTTGGATGCTCAAGTAGAGTTTGGAGCATTCCAAATTCTATATTGATGTTGATGCCTTGTTTTAGATGGAATATAATCGTAACATAGGAATATTGATGTTAGGCCATTCATCATGTTTTGATATTGATGATCTGTGGCTGTTGGTGCGTATAATGCAGATATATGTATGTGAGAATTACTAATGGGTTTTCTAGTAATTACTTTGCACCAGATAATAGCCAGGTTATAATATATGAGATGTTGATGCGTAAAGGCTCAAGAGTACCTCTACTTCATACGGAGATGGTGGGGATGTTAATATAAGTTGCATACATTTGCAACAACACAAGTATGAAGTTATTTATACGATAAAGGTTGGTGTATTGTCATACATTCTTAAATACACATGACATGCATGGATTGCATGATTTAGCGATTTTATGATGTGTACTATGATGAAAGTAAACTGTGACGGATTTAGATCTTGTGCAAGGAAACTGTACTGATGCGAGTACACAGGTACTGAAGTATGACAAGAAGTGCTTGATTGTTAAACACTGTAAGTGTTGGCTTTTATGAACTGTTAGCAATTTTCTTGATAAGTTAATTATAGGAATGAGCTTTTGAAATGTAAACAAAATTGAACAGGGCAAGTATGATGTTAACCTCGTATTGATTTACATGAATGGAGGAATTCATATGTTAGATTATTAAATACTAATGTTGGGATAGAATAAAGTGATGTGATTTGCAGTCTTACCATTGTTGGTGTAATGGGGGCACATGTGTGGGCCGTGATAATTCGAATGACTGTCATCCTACAGATGGTCAAATCACTCTCTTGATCTTTATAAATATGTAAATTTTATAGTTGGATTTTTTGGAAAGCATGTATTTAAATTTCGAGGTCGAAACTTTATTAGGTGGGGAGAATTGTAATGCCCGGAATAATTATTAATTGTCAAATGGATTTAATTATTATATTTTTATGATATGTCAGGATTTAATTATTGGGTATCGAATTTTGGAAAGGAGTTGAGATAAATTATTCCGGGATTGTATTTATAATGTTAATTTAATTCAAGGAGATTCTTAAATTCTTGGGGTAAATACTTTGGTCAAGAGATAAATAAATAATTTTGGGTTGAACTTGTGGTGTAAATTAAATTCATAGGGATTCTTGCAAATGTTGAGATTTAAATTAAAGTAATTATTGTTGGTTGAGAGGATTTTAAATGAAAGGTGTAGATTTAATGTTAGGGTTTAACTTAAACACACACTTCTCAACCACACAGACACACAAAAATCGCAACCCTCACCCTATCTCTCTGCGTCGCCTACTCACGCTGAGAGATTTCAGCTTGGTTTTGGGTTCGATTTCTGGTGCTATATCGTGTGAGTGAGATGCTTTTCGATGCCTTGGTAATTTATTCCTTCTTGGCTTCGATTTTCACTGATTTTTGAAGCATTTGGTTCGATTTTTTTTGGGAAAAAGATGCTGCTACCATTTTGATCGAATTTTCTTGTTTTAGGTTTGATTTCTAACTGCATCTTAGTTCGATTTTATGCTGCAAGATGGTTCGAAAATCTTGTTGTTGAGCTCGAAAAATCTACAACATTTGGGTTCAAAAATCTGTTGTTTTAGTACTAGAAAATCTGTTGTTTTAGGGTTTGAATTCTGCTGCTATTTTGATCCGAATTTAACTGCTGTTTTGGTCGAAATCTGTGATGTTAATCATGCTAATTTTTTGGACCAACCGAAATCATGCTGTTGCTAGGGGTCGAATTGTGCTGCTTTATTGTATTTGAAATTCTACTGTTATATGTTCGAAAATCATGCTGTTTTGGCTCATAAATCATGTTGTTCTTGATTGAATTTAGGTGAGGTTTTGGTTGAGAATGTGCAGCTGATTGTTATTGAAATTTGGATGCTGAAATGGACTTATTATAGCTGCTGAAATGAATCGGTTTAGGTTTCGACTATTGATCGAAAATCCCTGCTGTTTGGGGTTGAATTTAGTTACTATTTGGCCAAAATTATGCTGCTACTTTGTGATTGAATCGAGCTGTTTTATGGATCGAAATTGTATTATTAAATTGGTCGAGGAATATAATCATAGTGTAGTTATTTATCACATTGAGTGTTGTACACTATGAACATGAGTATGTATGCATGTAAGGTTGTGTGCATATAAGCATTGATATTGAATTAATATTGGCTCATTGAAATATATGTAGAGCCTTCTCGGACCTCCGGACAAGGAGAAGGGTAACTTGACAACGATTACTGCAAGATAAGGTACGTAGTGACGTACGAGCTTACTTAAATACATCCTATGCTGCTATTGTTGAACGATGTGTCGTTCTAGTGTTTTGGGTCACCATTATGATGTGTGATGTGTATTTTAATATGTGGGTCACCGCGGGTACGTGCGACGTATTATAATTGTGTTTGGGTCGCCGTGGGTACGTGTGACGTATTATAATTGTGTTTGAGTCGGCGTGGGTACATGAGACGTATTATAATTGTGTTTGGGGTCGTTGTGGGTACGCGCGATGTATCATCCTAGTGTTTGGTCGTCGTGGGTTCGAGCAACGTATTATTATAGTATTTGAGTCACCTTTGAGACGTGCGATGTGTATTTATAACATTTGGGATCTCCGTTGAGCGAGCGATGTTATAATGTGATATAGAGGTCACCGCTGGAGTGTACGGTGTGATATTATGAAAAGTGGATTTTAGACTGGACTAATTATTGTGATTCTTATGAAAATGTTAACTTGTGGAGTTATGAGAACAGGAACAACTGGTGGAATCTCACATCGTCTGGATATACTCAGAGAGTATTCCTTATTTTACAGCATTACACCTTGTGAATCATGAATTGCATATCCATTATAATTGTGATTATTATCTTGGTGTGCTCACCCGTGTGGGGGCTGTTTCTGTGGAAACAGGTAACAGGTCTAGCTTTTGGAAGCATGAGGAGACAGTACTGAGGCGTATAGAAGAGTGGCAGGATCTAGTTGAGCTAGATGTCCGTAGTGTAATAGTTTAGAATTATTGTCATCATTTCATTGGATTGTAATATTTTGGCTCCTTATTGCTTATAATTATCTCCCCTTTTTAGATAATTTCCCTAGCTGGGAATTTATATCTTGTTTTGATTTCTTTTTGTATTGTGTTTTCCCTGGCTGTGAATTATTTTTAGTGATGTGTTATATTTTCGGATAGCCCAAATTATGGGGAGACTCTGCTCAAATTTTTATAAAAAGTCATGGGTTTATGTGAAGCATGTAATGACTCTTTAAAGAAAAGAAATTTTTATACTCATATGACGTCATAATTGCATTATTGACGCGTTGGGTCGTTGGGGCACTACAAGTTTGATTTGAGACAAAAGCATTATTTCCATACATTGCATCAAATGTGCATTGATAATGATGATTTGGAAAATACACCAACAGTGATAATTATACTTTCCACACTTGTAATAGTGAACTGCAGATTACAGTTTGATGATAGTGTTGTGGATTTAAATTGAATGGTGTTGCCCATATATGGTTTTGATTGTATCAAGGGTATGGATACTTTGATAAATTTTGAGATATTGTAAGTTTATTTCAGGGTATAATGAATTTTTCGACTGTGTGACTACAAATGAAATGTTTACAGCCACGAATAGCAAGCTAAGATACTGATAGTATCAGCTATGAAAATATTGCGGTTGCAATACTTGGAAAATGAAGGATATTTGATAATAAACAGTTGATGCTCATCAGGAAGAGTCGAGGTTGACTGATATCTTCATGGTAAGAAAACTTACCAAGATTTTCCTGAAGAAATAAAAGAATTTTCCCTAGAGAAGGAAATTGATTTTAATTGTTCGTTGATGCCAAGGAATAGAGTCGATATCGAAAGTGCAATGTCATCAGCAACGTTGACAGATACAGAAGAATAATTGCAGAATCTCCTTGATACGAGTACATATGTTTGAGTATGTCACTTGAGGAAAACATCAGCATTGTCCATGAAGAAGAAAGATGATATTATGAAGATGTGTATCGACTAAAGGTAGTTGAATCGGGCTATTGTCAAGAATAAATACCCACTGCCTAAAATCAATAACTATTTGATCAGTTGTAAGGAACTTTGATGTATAAGAAGAACGATTTTCACTCTGGTTACCATCAGTTTGTGTCAGAAGAGAAAATGTTCTCTAGGCATTTGGTCAAACTAGATATATATAGGCATTTTGAATTTTGAAAATGCCGTGTGGTCTGATGGATAAACTGAGTGAATTATCCAGACTTTGGAATCTATGTCCCGATTAATAGTGGTGAATTTAGTGAGAACTGACAGAAATCACTATTCACTTGTAGAATTTTCCTATAATTTAAGTTGCAGACAACTTTTGCAATGACATCGGTTCAGGTTTTGTAGAGCCAGAACTGTCGATCGCTGGTATGATGATATGAAATTGATAATGAATTTTTGGCACAACTTGAGATTGTCGATGAAATGCCAGGAACGATAAATTTTCTGCGAAAAAGATTGAAATTGGCTTAAGGTGAGCAGATTTGTTCTGCCAAAGAGAAATATATCGTTAGACTTTCGAGTTGAGAATCAGGTAAATATGAAGATATTACCTTTGCGATGATCAATATGATTCGTTAAGTGAGGCATTTGAACTTTATGGAATCATAGAGAAGTTTGATTCAGTGGTATATCGTTGACACTACCATATCAGTTGTCACTGATACATGATGATTCTTATGTATCTGTGAATGAGATTGAGACAACTCATAGGATTTAGTTTATTGAGTGATACTCAGTTTTGCGATTTCGAGGACGTAATCTTTTAAGAGGGGGAGAAGTGTAAGGCCCCGATGCTAATTAATCCGGATTAACAATGATTGAGCGAACCCAGATAATTAAAAGTATAGACTTTGAATTAAGGTGTTCCGGACCACGATGAGTCAATATAGTGATTCCAAATTCATTATACATGCAAATCTAGATATCTCAATATCTAATACAGATTTCACAACCTCGCTATCAATCACAGATAGCTCAAATGCCTAGTATATATTTTACCAATTTCTCATTATACTTAGACATCTCAAATGTCTTATAATGAATACGTGATCCCACGATCATTCTCAGGCATCTCAATGCCCTACAATGGTCATATACATCTGGTACCCCATATACCTTATGAGAGTTATACTACTCTAGTGCCACGCACGTTCGTGGCGGCGATATCAAGATTAGGTCGCTTCATAGCTTCTCAACACATATATATAACCTCATGCACAATTATTCAATGAAATCAAAATACATTATGCATTTCACAAATGCTCTAATATATAGTAATGCTCGTACGTCGCACGTACCTTAAATCTCCGAAGTCCGAGCCAAACCTTGCTCGAGTTCCATGCCCCGAGGAACGATGTGCTAACACGATAAATAATTCACAATTATTTACGAACATGTAACCCATGCTCAAGCACACCCATTACCCTCATACAGAAAATTATTGTCAACACAAGACAATTTACCATTTAACAGACCCGGGGCAGGGCACATGCAGGGAGGGAAATCGAATGAGACATCAACTAAAATTGATCAAGAACCATTCCCAAAATTTCAAACCCTAGCATCACAAATTCGAACCCAACCAAGCACCATAATACATCTAGAACATGAATTAAACGACCAACAACAAGAATCATCAGCCCCTGCCCAAAACCCCCAAATTCGAACCCCAAACCCTACGAAATTCGAGAATTAATTCGAACCATAAATCACAAAATGGTAGGGAAATACATGAGAAGCATGAAAAAGGGGTAAGGAAGGTTACCCAATCGAAAATTGGAAAGAAATCGACCGAAATCGAAGAACCCTAGAAATTGGGGATCGGCGCTTTTCTGCAAAATCCGGACGTAAATCGCGACGAAACTTTGAATTGCCTGTATAGAAAGGAGCGCCTGGACGAGACGAAGCCACCGGTGGGTCGTACGCGCCGAACGGCGGCCGGACGGTGGCGGGCGCACCGCTTTTACGCGCGGGGGCTGGGGAAATCGGGAAATGGCCGACGCGGGAGGGAGAGAGAAGATAAGGTGCTGAAATGAAATTTTAATTAAAATCTCGGTTCAACTGGTATTTATAGCAAAAATACCCCGAAATACTAATAGCCCCACAAATACATCATGATTCATTAAAAATCATCTGATACATGTTGTGTATTTGATCCCAGATACATGTTGTGTATTTGATCCCACTGAACTAGTTTTGTAATGCCCGGAATAATTATTAATTGTCAAATGGATTTAATTATTATATTTTTATGATATGTCAGGATTTAATTATTGGGTATCGAATTTTGGAAAGGAGTTGGGATAAATTATTCCGGGATTGTATTTATAATGTTTATTTAATTCAAGGAGATTCTTAAATTCTTGGGGTAAATATTTTGGTCAAGAGATAAATAAATAATTTTGGGTTGAACTTGTGGTGTAAATTAAATTCATAGGGATTCTTGCAAATTAAAGTAATTATTGTTGGTTGAGAGGATTTTAAATGAAAGGTGTAGATTTAATGTTAGGGTTTAACTTAAACACACAATTCTCAACCACACACACACACAAAAATCGCCACCCTCACCCTATCTCTCAGCGTCGCCTACTCACGCTGAAAAGAGAGATTTCAGCTTGGTTTTGGGTTCGATTTCTGGTGCTATATCGTGTGAGTGAGATGTTTTTCGATGCCTTGGTAATTTATTCCTTCTTGGCTTCGATTTTCACTGATTTTTGAAGCATTTGGTTCGATTTTTTTGGGAAAAAGATGATGCTACCCATTTGATCGATTTTTCTTGTTTTAGGTTTGATTTCTAACTGCGTCTTAGTTCGATTTTATGCTGCAATATGGTTCAAAAATCTTGCTGTTGAGCTCGAAAAATCTACAACATTTGGGTTCAAAAATCTGTTGTTTTAGTGCTAGAAAATCTGTTGTTTTAGGGTTCGAATTCTGCTGCTATTTTGATCCGAATTTAACTGCTGTTTTGGTCGAAATCTGTGATGTTAATCATGCTAATTTTTTGGACCAAAATCATGTTGTTGCTAGGGGTCGAATTGTGTTGCTGTATTGAATTCGAAATTCTACTGTTATATGTTGAAAATCTTGTTGAAATGAATAAAAAACATGCTGTTATTTATGTTCGAAAATCATGTTGTTTTGGCTCAAAAATCATGTTGTTCTTGATTGAATTTAGGTGAGGTTTTGGTTGAGAATGTGCAGCTGATTGTTATTGAAATTTGGATGCTGAAATGGACTGATTATAGCTGCTGAAATGAATCGGTTTAGGTTTCGACTATTGATCGAAAATCCCTACTGTTTGGGGTTGAATTTGTTGGGATATGCCCTAAGACAAGTCATTAGATGATTGTTTTGACATACAATGTTTATGATTTTATGAAATGGCAATTCATTATTATATATTATTCGATTAACTGTGCAATGTGAATTAATATATATGTTAATGTCCTTAGAATAATATTGTATTATTCTTAAACATTGTCCCTAGTCAAGTATTATCATGAATAGGGATAATGATAATACGTAGAGACTAGTATGTTGTTGATTGATGAATTGCTCATTGATATGAGATATCAAATCAACACATGGGTACATGTTAGAGAACGATGTACTGGACAGACCCACCATGAGAATGCAAGATGGATAGTTATATGATCGTCATATGCAATTCTCATAGTGATAATAATGTATGTAATCCTTACGACTTGTGATCATCAGAGATCCCAACATAAGGAGTTATGTATCTTGATATTGTCAAACGTTACCCGTAACAGGGTAAACTATAAAGGTGACTATTGGATACACTACGAATTATGTAGAGGGATGTTGACTGATCGAGATAGGATTTGTCCCTCCTATATAACAGGAGATGTGTTTGGCCCTTGATCAAGTGAGAACTAAAATGCATGGCCATGCTCGAATGAGTCGATATGAGATATCGAGCTTATTCGTTTATTCTAGTTCTACTTGGGGATCAAGAAATAAAGATTGAATATACGAGTATGACTATTCCATGACTCGTGTTCAATCTAAACACAAAGGACAAAAGGATTAAGTTACATGGTTAATATTATCACGAGTTCTAAAGGTTATGTCGACTCATTGACATTCTTGTAATTTGGGTAGCATTGATGTGTTGCTAGATACCGCTCAATGCTTGCGACATAAAATGAGATTTTATGTCACTACCAACATTACAAGATCCTATCGGGTCGCACAAAAGGTTAAATCGATAAGGGAAATTAAATTCATTGGATGAATTAATTAATTAAGAAGAGCCTTAATTAAAAGATTATAAGGATTTAATTAAATCATGGGTTTGGGCCCATGAGGCTTTAAGAAAGCCTTAAACCTTAATTAAATCTTATAATATAATACAAGGTTATGATTAATTGTTTGCAAGAGAATTCATATCATTCCAACCTACACAAAAGCAACACACGGCCGCCTCCTCTCCAAGCTCTCTCGGCTTCATCATAGCCGAAGTGAGTTGTGGTGATTTTTGTGCCATTCCTCGATTTAGAATCGAGTGTGTTTCTTGTTCCGGTTTAAGAACTTGTCTAGCAACTTGTTCTTAAACTATCCCTTCATTCGATTGGATCGTGTGGATACCTTTGAGGCAAAACTTGACAAGTTTTGCTAGTGAGTCGAAGGAGACGTTGGACGTGGTGCTGCTCCGTGGAATCTGCTCAAACACGCTACAAGGGTGAGAATTTTGTAAACCATCATCCGATATGAACCCCTATGTATAGATCCGCGGTTTAGTAATCCATATTTTTAAATTCCGCTGCGTTGTATGCTTGTTGGATTAATTGGGCAATGTTTCGGCCACCACCTAGCACAATTGACCCACGGCTTAGCCACATGAGGGCTAGGGTTTTCGAACCCTTGGTTCGAGATGGCCTAGTCATTGTGGCTCATGTTCGTGCATGGAGGTTTCGAGACATGGATGACTTTGGCTCGATAATGGTTCAAGCATGCATGGATAAGTGGCTTCACCACATGAGAGCTAGGGTTTTCGAACCCTTGGCTCGAGATGGTTGAGCCACCACCGTGCATGACCTGACCATGATTCGTGGCTCAAGAATTCCGGCGTTTCGAACAAGTTGGCTCGATGAAAACTCAAAGTGGTGCGAGGCGGCTAGGGTTTGGAACCCTATCGCCGTCGCCGCTCGCTCGAGGCTCGGCCATGGGCTAGGGTTTCAAACCCTAGGCCCATAATTGGTCAAGCCGTGTGTTTGGTTGGTTCGAACCATGGTGGTTCGTGGCTTAGTCGCTTAAGTTCGTGGCATGTGATGTCCCGAGCGTACGATAATTTTTCAAAATTCTATTTTACAGTTTAATTAAAATTAAATTTAAAATGTTTAGAATTTAATTAATTAAATGTTAAAGCATGCTTTATGTGTTGTTTGAGCATGGTGCATGGTTATAGCCCTTTGACCTATTAGATAGGATTTGTGAATGTTTGTAATTTATAATACGACCTGCGAGTCGTGCCTTCTCTATTTATTCTAAATGTAATCCCTCCCCTATGTTCCCCTCGAATGTGAATCGAGGAATTCTATATCTTGTAAATAGTATAGTTTATTTATTGATGGTGATCAATGAAGATGGAGCATCGTGCCGGGATGAGGAGGCCATTCACAAATTGGAGCCAAAGGAAGGTCCTTGTGAAGTTACCTTAGGTTGACTCTTAGGATTTTCTCATTGGCTTGAGAAAATCGCGAGTAGGGAACCATGTCACGTTTAATTATGTATGTTGATGCATGATTTATCTTATGTTTTAGATTGATAACTGTATTACACATATATGTAGATATGTATACAACTATATGTAGTGGACATATTTTAAATTATCAAACTAATCATGAGATCAATAAATCCCTCTAACATATTAAGTTTTAGATGCCTTCCAAAATTAAAAGTACTCGTCAAAAACTTCGATTGTACATATGTGGGTTTGCCAAAGCAAAGCACTGTGGCAATCTTAGTAAGGCGCGAAAGGATAAAAGTGATATCCGTTATACTTTAAATTGGGTACGACTTAACTAGGTTATCTCAATAGGATTGGGAACCTAGAGGCATGGGTTGGATAATAATTCATTTGATGAATTGAACAAAGTGTTGTTCGTCCAACTATCCAAGAATTACATGTGATGTAATTGACAAAGTGTTGTCTACCTAAATAACCGAGTCTTGGGCGATTAGCCAAAGAGAACTCAAGATTAGGCGAAATATGGATCTTGGCCCACTAAAGGTTTCGAGGGTTGATATTTTTTTTTAAAAAAATAGTGGGAGTATCATTTAATATAAGACCATGTTAAATGATTAAATCATAAACTTATTTTGCATATTTATATTGTAGATATCCATGGCAACTAACAACGTAACAAGCACTTTATCACTGCGATCGGTCCTTGAGAAGGACAAATTAAATGGGACAAATTTCCTAGACTGGCATAGGAACTTGAGGATAGTCCTCAAACAAGAAAAGAAACAATATGTCCTAGAGGAACCCTTACCTGCTGTAAGGACCCCCGTGCCCTTAACGTTATTAGTGTATTAAGCCATACCATTAGTGCATATAATCATACTATCAGGGGGGAAAACCATATGCAAGTGCAACACCATATGTTATCCAGAAAATTTCTTGCATTTAATCCACATAATATTCAAATTCCCCAACCAAGATTATTCATATAACATGCACCCTCATAATACACTAACATACTCTTAGTTCATTTAGCAATTCCATATCTAATTGCGTGCAAACCATAAATGAACAGAGAAGAGCCGTAACCCGTTTATAAATTCCATACACACGTAATATGTACTCACATAAGAGCACCCAGTGAATAAGCGTGTATCTAATGTATAAAACACTCTACTGGATACCGTTACTGGTGCTTCGATCCTGGAAGCACCTCTCAAGCGCAACTCGATCTCGACTCTGGATCTGAGCGCCTATCCATCCAGCTCTGGTACCTCAATCCTGGAAGTACTTCAATCAATAGCCCGAGCTCAACTCCAAAGCTGCTGCTACACCTATACCACCTGCCCCAACAGAGACAGCCCCCACACGGGCTGAGCATACCAATATCCCAATCCAATAACCACAACAATACAATTCATAATTTACAACATTGTAAATTGCTATGAAATACAAAATATACTCCCTGGATGGTATCATCCTCATCCGGGGCTTCCTGTACTGTCCCTGTTCTCAAAACACTGAAACCATCAAATTCCCAAATGCCAGTTAATCATTACATTGATTAACGAATTTATTAGCCATATACCGGTATCATAATCAATACTATCAAATCATTAAACAATGATTACAAATTCCCCATATATCTCACTTATGGTTCCATAGTTCTATTTCATAGCTCGCTCTACAACAGCGGCGTTCCATTTCCACGCATACTCAACAGCAGCGGCGTCAAAATCGATGTTCGCTCACATGCGACAACATCCCAATCATTGCTCGCTCAAAAGCGGCACCATGCAATTCTCAATGCATACATAGACATTTGAAGCAAGTACCATAAACCATGCATTTCAATATCCGTTTATTGCTAATACCATGTGTCATGCATTTCCACACACATTCATTGCAATACAGTGTACCAAGCACTCAACAATTGCAATTATATTAAAGAGCTATGCTCGTACGTCATACGTACCTTATAATTCCGTAGTTCAAGTCCAAACCTTGCCTTGGTTCCGTGACCGATGAATTATATGCTAAACACGATAATAATCCACAATTAATCTCAAGCATGCACTCACGTGTCCAAGCACGTTCACAAACCCCAAATATATCGTCATCCATGACGATTAACCATTTGAAAAGGCCCCGGGCCAAGCATGCATCGAAAACTAAACAGGAAATTATCCCCAAAATAAGGCATTGGCGATCGATCGCATGATTTCAGGCGATCGATCGCCTCGCGAAAACAGGAACAGGCGATCGATCGCTCCTTTTCAGGCGATCGGTCGCCACTTAGCGTAAATGGCCACTGCCTCATGGCGATCGATCGCTTCATTTGAGGCGGTCGATCGCCTCACTGTTCATCTTCCTGAAATTTCCAACAACGTCGCGGCGATCGATCGCCCTGCCCTAGGGATCGATCGTCTCGACCTGTAAAAGCCAAAAATTGCGTTTTTCTTGCAGAAATTTGCCCAACAACAATCCTCACACCCTTACAACATTAAACCTCAAAATAAACACCATAAAAACTCCTCAAACCATCCAACCCAAAATTCTTTAAAAACCCATTTCTTTAAATCCAACACAGAACCTTCCCAAACACCACAAAACCACTATCAAAATGAAGATAAATGCGAGGGGATGAATAATACCTTATTATCTTCGAGAAATCCGGCTCCTAGGATGAGCCTCCGTCGATTTGCTCATCAAAGGAAAAAGGGGGAAGGGTTTGGGGTGAGAGAGGCGTGAGAGGGAGAGGAGAGAGAGAATGGATTCCAAATGACGGAATCCCGAGTCCAACTGGTATATATAGCAAAATGACCCAAAATACCAACCTTCACCAATACATCATGATTCATTAAAAATCATCTGTTTTCAAAAACTCTCTCTCCAACATCAAATCCCAGACTGGCCCCAACATAAGGCACCCCGGACACCAAGTCCCACTAAAAACCCAACTCATAGGTTTTTCACCAAAATGAGAATACAATCTCATCCGTTTGGATCCGACGATCCCAAATGCCCGATTTAACAACCTCGGGAGACACAAAACCGTAATTAATCCTAATTGCCACAATTAAAACTCCATCAGGGATCAATACCACACCGGGATTAACACGATAAATCCCCGGACATCACACCTGCTGAGGAACCTCCCCTAACGGCTACAAGAGCCGATAAAGATGCTTACAAGAAGCATCAAAGTGACGCACTTGATGTTGGATGCCTTATGCTTGCCACCATGAACTCTGAGCTTCAGAAGCAACGTGAGGAAATGGAGGCGTTTGATATGATCGAGCACCTTAAGCAACTGTACCAACAACAAGCAAGACAAGAGAGGTATGACGTCTCTAAGGCGTTATTCCAGTGTAGAATGGTAGAAGGAAGTCTGGTTGGAACTCATGTACTCAAGCTGATTGGGTATATTGAGAATCTGGAGAAGCTAGGTTTTCCTTTGGACCAAGAGTTGGCCACTGACGTGATCTTGCAATCGTTGCCTGAAAGCTTCAGTCAATTTGTCTTAAATTACAAAATGATTGAAATAGAAAAGACACTACCACAGTTACTTGGCATGCTTAGAACTTTTGAAGCAAATAGCAAGAAGTCTAAACCTACAAATGTTCTTATTGTGAATAAGAGCAAAGGAAAGACTAAAGCTAAGAGCTTCAAGAAGAACAAGAAGTTCTTTGTTAAATCTAAGCCAAAGTCCTCTACACTGAAACCAAAGGGAGGGATAGCGAAGGAAGGGAACTGTTTCCATTGCGGTGAGACCGGTCATTGGAAAAGAAACTGCAAAGTATATCTGGAGGATCTAAAGAAAGGAAGTGTGACTTCCACTTCAGGTATTTTTGTTATAGAGGTCAATTTATCTACTTATTCATCATGGGTATTAGATACTGGATGTGGATCTCACATTTGTGTAAATGTGCAGGACCTCAAAAAGAGTAGATTGTTGGCGAAAGGCGAAGTTGATCTCCGAGTTGGAAATGGAACAAGAGTTGCTGCATTAGCTATAGGAGATTATTATTTATCTTTGCCTTCTGGTTTATCGTTGATTTTAAAAGACTGTTATTTTGTGCCATCCATTACCAAAAACATAATTTCTATTTCTTGTTTAGACAAGTGTGGGTTTTCATTTATGATAAAGGACAACTGTTGTTCTATTTATTTAAATGATATGTTTATGCTAGTGCATAAATGGTGAATGGTCTTTATTTATTAAATCTTGATATGCCTATCTATAACATAAATACTAAAAGGATTAAAAATAATGATTGTAATCCGACTTATCTCTGGCATTGTCGCTTGGGCCACATAAACGAGAACCGCATATCTAAACTTCATAAGGATGGAGTTTAGATTCATTTGATTTTGAATCATATGAAACATGCGAATCTTGTTTAATGGGCAAGATGACTAAAGCCCCTTTCAAGGGACATGTTGAAAGGGCAAATGTTTTATTGGGACTAATAATAGTGATGTATGTGGACCAATAAGTACACAAGCTAGAGGTGGTTTTCAATACTTCGTTACATTTACTGATGACCTCAGTAGATATGGATATGTGTACCTAATGAAACATAAGCATGAAACCTTTGAAAAGTTCAAAGATTTCAAAAGTGAAGTACAAAACCAACTTGGCAAAAGTATCAAAATCCTTCGATCAGATCGAGGAGGTGAATACTTAAGCCAAGAGTTTCATGACTATCTAAAGGAGTGTGGGATAGTCCCACAACTCACTCCTCCGTATACTCCACAATGGAATGGTGTATCCGAGAGGAGAAATCGAACCTTGTTGGACATGGTTAGATCAATGATGAGTCATGCAGATCTTCCAATACGGTTTGGGGACACGCTCTAGAAACAGCGATTTTCTTACTGAACCGTGTTCCATCTAAATCAGTGGAAAAGACACCATTATGATGTGTGATGTGTATTTTAATATGTGGTCACCGTGGGTACGTGCGACGTATTATAATTGTGTTTGGGTCGCCGTGGGTACGTGCGACGTATTATAATTGTGTTTGGGGTCGTTGTGGGTACGTGGGATGTATCATCCTTGTGTTTGGTCGCTGTGGGTTCGAGCAACGTATTATTATAGTATTTGAGTCACCGTTGAGACGTGCGATGTGTATTTATAACATTTGGGATCTCCGTTGAGCGAGCGATGTTATAATGTGATATAAAGGTCACCGCTGGAGTTTACGGTGTGATATTATGAAAAGTGGATTTTAGACTGGACTAATTATTGTGATTCTTATGAAAATGATAACTTGTGGAGTTATGAGAACAGGAACAGCTGGTGGAATCTCACATCATCCAGATATACTCAGGGAATATTCCTTATTTTACAGCATTACACCTTGTGAATCATGAATTGCATATCCATCATAATTGTGATTATTATCTTGGTGTGCTCACACGTGTGGGGGCTGTTTCTGTGGAAACAGGTAACAGGTCTAGCTTTTGGGAAGCATGAGGAGATAGTACTGAGGCGTATAGAAGAGTGGCAGGATCTAGCTGAGCTAGATGTCCGTAATGTAATGGTTTAGAATTATTGTCATCATTTCATTGGATTGTAATATTTTGGCTCCTTATTGCTTATAATTATCTCCTTTTTTTAGATAATTTCCCTGGCTGTGAATTTATATCTTGTTTTGATTTCTTTTAGTATTGTGTTTTCCCTGGCTGGGAATTATTTTTAGTGATGTGTTATATTTTCGGATAGCCCAAATTATTGGGTGACTCTGCCCAAATTTTTATAAAAAGTCATGGGTTTATGTGAAGCATGTAATGACTCTTTAAAGAAAAGAAATTTTTATACTCATATGACGTCATAATTGCATTATTGACGCGTTGGGTCGTTGGGGCACTACATTAGTGGTATCATAGCAGTGGTTAGCTCTTTGGGATGTTTAAGGGCCTAGGGATGTGTTGATAGACATATATAGCACATGATTTATGCATGATTGCGGTTTTGTGTCAGTGTGACAAGATATTCATATTCTTATGTGCATAGTATGATATGAAATGATGGAAATTGATATTATTGCTAACCAATGTCGTTACAGGGACGTATGGCATACGATGAATGTGATAGTGAGAATAACCGGTGATGCCAATGAACGTACGCACTTGATGTAGTATTTTTGTGGAGTACGAGAGACCGGTAACATAAGTGATACTATATATTACTGATTTGAGTTGGTAATTTTGATATTGTGTCGTTGGGTGAGCGACAAAATGTTATACTATGTTGTTAATAATTTGATGTTCTATATGTGTAGATTGAAGTGTATGCACGCCATATCTGTATACACTACTGAGTAAACATAAATTGCAGGAGAAATGAGAAAATGAGATATGATATCTGAGGACAGGAAATGGTAGACAGTATTGTACTGTTGGAATATGACAACAGATGATGTGACAATCGGGTATGCGTATGTCATTTACATGATGACATAGGTACGTGACAATGTATTAGTGCTGATTCAATCGTTCCTGTTTATTCTATAATGTGTTGATGATTGGTGATCCTTATGGATGGTGATTTATGATCGAGTGATGTGTTTATTTAGAGGTCGCCACTAGAGTGTGCGATGTGATCATGTTGTGTGAATGTAGAGTGGGGTCACCGCTGAGGCTAGTGATGTGTATATATGATTTGTGGTTGCCGCTGACGAGCGAGCGATGTGATATGGGTCGCCACTGATGAGTGAGTGATGTGATATTGGGTCACCACTAACAAGTGAGTGATGTGGTCGCCGCTGACGAGCGAGCGATGTGATATTGGGTCGCCACTGAGGAGTGAGCGATGTGATTCGGGTCACCACTAACAAGTGAGTGATGTGGTCGGCGCTGGCAAGCGAGCGACGTGTATATTCAGGATCAATGCTAGAGAGAGCATGTGACGTATATATATTGATATTGAGTCGGTGCTAGGGAGAGCATGCGATGTGATTATTGTCGGGGTCGACACTATTGAGATTGTGCAATGTATTTTATGTGCCTCCACTATAGAGGGAGGGTGACGAATATACGTTGATTTATATTGACCTTGTTAATATGACGTATTGTGATAATCAAATGTACAGGTGAAAGCGATCATGGAGAGAGTGGATGAAGAGACATTATTGTTTTCTTTCATTTTTATTGCAGTGGATGCAATAGCGGGGTGTGATTGATACCGATATATTGATGACATTTATTGGCGAGATGATGGTATGATTATATTGTGATATTTGAGAGTTATAATATTTATCGCTATCATATCGAAGCGATGGAAATATTGTGAATGCCGCTGATATGTCGAGGCAATGAATATTTTTGGATGTCATGTTATTGATGATGAGTATATCAATTGTGTATTGATATGAAATTATATTTTGTGGAATATTTATGATGAGAACAGGGACAGTTTAAAGGATCAAGTGTGGATCCACTGTGTACAGTAAGTATTACATCTTATTGTTTTGAGAATGTAATTTTATTCATTGTGATTATGGATATTATATGTATGCCAGTAGTGGCGATGATATTGTGCATGCCCGTAGTGACGATGAGATTATGAATGCCAGTCTTGGCGATGAGTATTGATCTATTGCTATTGTGTTAGCAATAAATATTGTTGTACCGCTATTGTGTTAGCAATGAATCTTAATTATTGTTTCTTTGACACATGAGTTGTAGGCTCAAGAGAATATTGGAATGTTCCACGGGAACGAGGAATTGAGGTAAATCATTTCGTTAGGTTTAACATGTTTGATTTATGTGGATTGTGAACTATAGCGATTAATTGGTATGGTTTATGAGAACCAATTTAAAAATGAGGAAGAATTGAGAAAGAAATTGAAATGACGTATAATCTTGATATGTTCATTGATTAATTGTGCAGAAACGAGATAACAGTGGGGTAATGATGATCAGATTGAAATGATATTGGTTTATGAAAACATGATTGTTTTGTATACTATGAGATTAATTATCTATTAATCATGTTATGATGAGTTAAATGTAACCATTGGAATGAGATTAATGAACAGGTCATGAAATAACATGGAACGTCACGGGATGACGTGAGATCACTACGAATGTCCTGTGTGCACGTGTGATCATCGTGAACATTGCGGGTCGACGTAGTAATTTCGAAATTATGATGTTATTCTCTGGTATATAATGACAACACTGATAAATAATCATGTAGAGATTAATGATGAGTTATACAATATAATGATGTCATAATGAGAATACATGGGATATATTGAGCATTCACTTTAGATGATTGATCATTTTGATGTTGTGTTGGAAACTGGAAGGTATATAAATGATGATATATACGATGAGACTGATGAATGTGAAATAATGTAATACATACTACATAATGATATGTTATTCATTCATGAAATAATACTTTGTTGAGTGAAGGAAATGGAATTACGTCATTGAGGCATGTAATTGATTCTTATGTTGAATTCAATCATACAGATATGTGATGGTTTGTTGTAGCATGATGTATACAGGATTGCGTGAAACTTTTGACGAAGGGAATTGATGTTTGATGATGGAAACATTATGAATATCAAAATGCATAAATGACAAGGTACGTGGTTATGTTATGAGTATTTGAGAAATGCTAATGAATTTATTTTGTAATTGTCCCATGGCAGATGATAATTGGGTGATGTAATGTGGAAATGTTGATACTTAAGAGCATGTGAGTACTGTGATGAGCATGATACTATGATGCTATTGTGTATTGTAGATTATTCCATCTACAAAGGTATGACACGATTTTAGCACCATGCCAAATGTGTCCGAAGAAGAAGAGCAAAGCAAACGAAGCATGCCCAAAAGTAAACCACCCCCTTGGAATGCTACAAAAAACACCATCGGATTTCAAAGTTGCACGATCTAATTCAAAAATTTCACCCAATTGAGCGCGTCTAGCATATTTTTGCTGGTATTGACCCAGATTTGGATGCTCAAGTAGAGTTTGGAGCATTCCAAATTCTATATTGATGTTGATGCCTTGTTTTAGATGGAATATAATCGTAACATAGGAATATTGATGTTAGGCCATTCATCATGTTTTGATATTGATGATCTGTGGCTGTTGGTGCGTATAATGCAGATATATGTATGTGAGAATTACTAATGGGTTTTCTAGTAATTACTTTGCACCAGATAATAGCCAGGTTATAATATATGAGATGTTGATGCGTAAAGGCTCAAGAGTACCTCTACTTCATACGGAGATGGTGGGGATGTTAATATAAGTTGCATACATTTGCAACAACACAAGTATGAAGTTATTTATACGATAAAGGTTGGTGTATTGTCATACATTCTTAAATACACATGACATGCATGGATTGCATGATTTAGCGATTTTATGATGTGTACTATGATGAAAGTAAACTGTGACGGATTTAGATCTTGTGCAAGGAAACTGTACTGATGCGAGTACACAGGTACTGAAGTATGACAAGAAGTGCTTGATTGTTAAACACTGTAAGTGTTGGCTTTTATGAACTGTTAGCAATTTTCTTGATAAGTTAATTATAGGAATGAGCTTTTGAAATGTAAACAAAATTGAACAGGGCAAGTATGATGTTAACCTCGTATTGATTTACATGAATGGAGGAATTCATATGTTAGATTATTAAATACTAATGTTGGGATAGAATAAAGTGATGTGATTTGCAGTCTTACCATTGTTGGTGTAATGGGGGCACATGTGTGGGCCGTGATAATTCGAATGACTGTCATCCTACAGATGGTCAAATCACTCTCTTGATCTTTATAAATATGTAAATTTTATAGTTGGATTTTTTGGAAAGCATGTATTTAAATTTCGAGGTCGAAACTTTATTAGGTGGGGAGAATTGTAATGCCCGGAATAATTATTAATTGTCAAATGGATTTAATTATTATATTTTTATGATATGTCAGGATTTAATTATTGGGTATCGAATTTTGGAAAGGAGTTGAGATAAATTATTCCGGATTGTATTTATAATGTTAATTTAATTCAAGGAGATTCTTAAATTCTTGGGGTAAATATTTTGGTCAAGAGATAAATAAATAATTTTGGGTTGAACTTGTGGTGTAAATTAAATTCATAGGGATTCTTGCAAATGTTGAGATTTAAATTAAAGTAATTATTGTTGGTTGAGAGGATTTTAAATGAAAGGTGTAGATTTAATGTTAGGGTTTAACTTAAACACACACTTCTCAACCACACAGACACACAAAAATCGCAACCCTCACCCTATCTCTCTGCGTCGCCTACTCACGCTGAAAAGAGAGATTTCAGCTTGGTTTGGGTTTGTGCTATATCGTGTGAGTGAGATGCTTTTCGATGCCTTGGTAATTTATTCCTTCTTGGCTTCGATTTTCACTGATTTTTGAAGCATTTGGTTCGATTTTTTTTTGGGAAAAAGATGCTGCTACCATTTTGATCGAATTTTCTTGTTTTAGGTTTGATTTCTAACTGCATCTTAGTTCGATTTTATGCTGCAAGATGGTTCGAAAATCTTGTTGTTGAGCTCGAAAAATCTACAACATTTGGGTTCAAAAATCTGTTGTTTTAGTACTAGAAAATCTGTTGTTTTAGGGTTTGAATTCTGCTGCTATTTTGATCCGAATTTAACTGCTGTTTTGGTCGAAATCTGTGATGTTAATCATGCTAATTTTTTGGACCAACCGAAATCATGCTGTTGCTAGGGGTCGAATTGTGCTGCTTTATTGTATTTGAAATTCTACTGTTATATGTTCGAAAATCATGCTGTTTTGGCTCATAATCATGTTGTTCTTGATTGAATTTAGGTGAGGTTTTGGTTGAGAATGTGCAGCTGATTGTTATTGAAATTTGGATGCTGAAATGGACTTATTATAGCTGCTGAAATGAATCGGTTTAGGTTTCGACTATTGATCGAAAATCCCTGCTGTTTGGGGTTGAATTTAGTTACTATTTGGCCAAAATTATGCTGCTACTTTGTGATTGAATCGAGCTGTTTTATGGATCGAAATTGTATTATTAAATTGGTCGAGGAATATAATCATAGTGTAGTTATTTATCACATTGAGTGTTGTACACTATGAACATGAGTATGTATGCATGTAAGGTTGTGTGCATATAAGCATTGATATTGAATTAATATTGGCTCATTGAAATATATGTAGAGCCTTCTCGGACCTCCGGACAAGGAGAAGGGTAACTTGACAACGATTACTGCAAGATAAGGTACGTAGTGACGTACGAGCTTACTTAAATACATCCTATGCTGCTATTGTTGAACGATGTGTCGTTCTAGTGTTTTGGGTCACCATTATGATGTGTGATGTGTATTTTAATATGTGGGTCACCGCGGGTACGTGCGACGTATTATAATTGTGTTTGGGTCGCCGTGGGTACGTGTGACGTATTATAATTGTGTTTGGGTCGGCGTGGGTACATGCGACGTATTATAATTGTGTTTGGGGTCGTTGTGGGTACGCGCGATGTATCATCCTAGTGTTTGGTCGTCGTGGGTTCGAGCAACGTATTATTATAGTATTTGAGTCACCTTTGAGACGTGCGATGTGTATTTATAACATTTGGGATCTCCGTTGAGCGAGCGATGTTATAATGTGATATAGAGGTCACCGCTGGAGTGTACGGTGTGATATTATGAAAAGTGGATTTTAGACTGGACTAATTATTGTGATTCTTATGAAAATGTTAACTTGTGGAGTTATGAGAACAGGAACAACTGGTGGAATCTCACATTGTCTGGATATACTCAGGGAGTATTCCTTATTTTACAGCATTACACCTTGTGAATCATGAATTGCATATCCATTATAATTGTGATTATTATCTTGGTGTGCTCACCCGTGTGGGGGCTGTTTCTGTGGAAACAGGTAACAGGTCTAGCTTTTGGAAGCATGAGGAGACAGTACTGAGGCGTATAGAAGAGTGGCAGGATCTAGTTGAGCTAGATGTCCGTAGTGTAATAGTTTAGAATTATTGTCATCATTTCATTGGATTTTAATATTTTGGCTCCTTATTGCTTATAATTATCTCCCCTTTTTAGATAATTTCCCTAGCTGGGAATTTATATCTTGTTTTGATTTCTTTTAGTATTGTGTTTTCCCTGGCTGTGAATTATTTTTAGTGATGTGTTATATTTTCGGATAGCCCAAATTATGGGGAGACTCTGCTCAAATTTTTATAAAAAGTCATGGGTTTATGTGAAGCATGTAATGACTCTTTAAAGAAAAGAAATTTTTATACTCATATGACGTCATAATTGCATTATTGACGCGTTGGGTCGTTAGGGCACTACAAGTTTGATTTGAGACAAAAGCATTATTTCCATACATTGCATCAAATGTGCATTGATAATGATGATTTGGAAAATACACCAACAGTGATAATTATACTTTCCACACTTGTAATAGTGAACTGCAGATTACAGTTTGATGATAGTGTTGTGGATTTAAATTGAATGGTGTTGCCCATATATGGTTTTGATTGTATCAAGGGTATGGATACTTTGATAAATTTTGAGATATTGTAAGTTTATTTCAGGGTATAATGAATTTTTCGACTGTGTGACTACAAATGAAATGTTTACAGCCACGAATAGCAAGCTAAGATACTGATAGTATCAGCTATGAAAATATTGCGGTTGCAATACTTGGAAAATGAAGGATATTTGATAATAAACAGTTGATGCTCATCAGGAAGAGTCGAGGTTGACTGATATCTTCATGGTAAGAAAACTTACCAAGATTTTCCTGAAGAAATAAAAGAATTTTCCCTAGAGAAGGAAATTGATTAATTGTTCGTTGATGCCAAGGAATAGAGTCGATATCGAAAGTGCAATGTCATCAGCAACGTTGACAGATACAGAAGAATAATTGCAGAATCTCCTTGATACGAGTACATATGTTTGAGTATGTCACTTGAGGAAAACATCAGCATTGTCCGTGAAGAAGAAAGATGATATTATGAAGATGTGTATCGACTAAAGGTAGTTGAATCGGGCTATTGTCAAGAATAAATACCCACTGCCTAAAATCAATAACTATTTGATCAGTTGTAAGGAACTTTGATGTATAAGAAGAACGATTTTCACTCTGGTTACCATCAGTTTGTGTCAGAAGAGAAAATGTTCTCTAGGCATTTGGTCAAACTAGATATATATAGGCATTTTGAATTTTGAAAATGCCGTGTGGTCTGATGGATAAACTGAGAGATTTATCCAGACTTTGGAATCTATGTCCCGATTAATAGTGGTGAATTTAGTGAGACTGACAGAAATCACTATTCACTTGTAGAATTTTCCTATAATTTAAGTTGCAGACAACTTTTACAATGACATCGGTTCAGGTTTTGTAGAGCCAGAACTGTCGATCGCTGGTATGATGATATGAAATTGATAATGAATTTTTGGCACAACTTGAGATTGTCGATGAAATGCCAGGAACGATAAATTTTCTGCGAAAAAGATTGAAATTGGCTTAAGGTGAGCAGATTTGTTCTGCCAAAGAGAAATATATCGTTAGACTTTCGAGTTGAGAATCAGGTAAATATGAAGATATTACCTTTGCGATGATCAATATGATTCGTTAAGTGAGGTATTTGAACTTTATGGAATCATAGAGAAGTTTGATTCAGTGGTATATCGTTGACACTACCATATCAGTTGTCACTGATACATGATGATTCTTATGTATCTGTGAATGAGATTGAGACAACTCATAGGATTTAGTTATTGAGTGATACTCAGTTTTGCGATTTCGAGGACGTAATCTTTTAAGAGGGGGAGAAGTGTAAGGCCCCGATGCTAATTAATCCGGATTAACAATGATTAAGCGAACCCAGATAATTAAAAGTATAGACTTTGAATTAAGGTGTTCCGGACCACGATGAGTCAACCAACTAGTGGAACATATTTTTAGTGCATAAGCATGTGCATGATCACATGACACTTGGAGAACACATGCCACTAATTAAATTAACTCATGTTTAATACATGATTTTGAGCCGTTAATCTTGCAAGATAATGATGTATTGACACATGGAGTCCACAATACATCAAAGAATTAAAAAATAATGCTAAAATACACCTTGATTTCGGCCACCACTCACTTTGCAAGAATAAACCTCTCTCTTCCCACTCAAACACAAAAAAGACTCCACCTCATTGCAAATAAGACTCTTTCTCTCTCCAATTCAACAATTTTCTCCTCCATCTCTCTATCCTTTCGAATTTCAGCCTATTTTAGCTCCCAAATTCTTGTGAATTTGTGGATGCATGTTACATGCAATATAGATTTTAGAAGCTGTGATGCCCCGAAATTAATTATATGCAATTTGGGCATTAATGATGGTTATGTGATTATTTATCATGGTAATTGATTATGTGATGGGTAATGAAGTGTTAACATGATTTAATTGTATTGATTTTCAATTATGAGGAAAGCATGATTTTAGTGGAAGTTTAATGCATTTTTGTAAATGCTTTTAAAATACCATGTTGTTGGGGTATTTTATACATCATGTTAATTGGTGGGGTACATTTTTTAATTAACTTTATAACCCTTTCCCCACTTTACCCAACTCACTTTACCCTTTACAATTAAAATCCCCAAATCACTCTCAAACCCTACCCATTCCCCCTATTTTCGAAATCCACCAAGGAAGGAGAAGGAAAGCTCCACAAAACTTTTGTTTGTGGAATTTCTGTTAAGATTTGAAGTCTTCAAGAGGTATAGAACCCTTCCTAAAGTTTATATGATGTTTGGTGGGTTTGTTTTGGGTATGTTTTGCATGTTGTTAGGGTATGATTTTTGAAGTGTTTTATGTGGGTTTTAGTGGGTTATGATGATGTTGATGTTGTAGGAAAGTTTGGGTTTGAATGGTTTGAGGTAGAGCTTGAAAAATGCTCTAAAATGGCGAAGGGATCGGCGATCGATCGCCCGTTCCAGGCGATCGATCGCGACCAAGCAGTAGACCCCAGTAGCATTTGGCAATCGATCGCCACATTTAGGCGATCGATCGGCGAGGCTGGCGATCGATCGCGCCAAAAGTGACGATTGATCGCCAAGAGCTGAAAATTTCAGCAACATCCAGTATGGTCTCGCGATCGATCGGGCCTGGGCGGCGATCGATCGCGAGATATAAAATATGTGTTTTTGGATTTTTTGTGGGATTTTTGGATATTGGACTATATTTAGCTTCTAATATCGATTTGTATGGTTATGTAGAACCATCCCAGGTACCCACAACTTCAAGGAGATAAAGTTCTCCAATCTCTCCACTTTTGGGAATTAAGGTACGTAAGAAACGTACGGGCATCGGACGGTAACACATTCTTATACTATGACTACGCAATAATTGTATAAGTATTTACGATGTTTATGATGATGATGTTTATGATGAATGAAGATGATGTGATGCTCATGATGATGATCATGATAAGTAAGATTATGATGTTTATAAGATAATGATGTCTATGAAATGATGATGTTTATATGATGTTTATATAATGATACAATGTTTATGATATGGTAAGATGACATACGATAGGGTAAGATGCCCATATGGTAAGATGTCATACGATGTTTATGATATGGTAAGATGCCATACGATAGGGTAAGATGCCCATATGGTAAGATGCCATACGATAGGGTAAGATGTCATACGATAGGGTAAGATGCCCATATGGTAAGATGACATACGATGTTTATGATATGGTAAGATGCCATACGATAGGGTAAGATGCTCACATGGTAAGATGCCATACGAGGTTTATGATATGGTAAGATGTCATACGATAGGGTAAGATGCCCATATGGTAAGATGCCATACGATGTTTATGATATGATAAGATGACATACGATAGGGTAAGATGCCCATATGCATGACTATGAAACAGGGACAACTAAGTGTGTTAATGCGATTAACCAGGAAGTATATGTTACGATTATTTTCATGCATTTATTAATATGCCATTACCTTATGATGTTAAGTAATGATGTACATGCTCATGATGGGTTGTTCCTGTAGGTACACTTTTGGACTGAAGGGTCTAGGGTCGGGTTGAGGCAGTGAGCTAAAAGGAGCAAGATGAATATAGGATACAGGATTTTGATAGTCTCTACTCTAGGAGTAGTGTAAATCTATAGCTTTAACATTCATTATTGAGAATGTAATTAATTAGCTTTTGAGATTTTATTTTTGGCCTGTAATCTTATTAGCTCAAAGCTACAACCGGAACCCTAAGACGTTATGAATGCATGTTTAGTCCTTAATACGTTATTATATGATGTTAAGGTAGGAAGACCCTACATTAGTGGTATCAGAGCAGTGGTTAGATAACCCGGGAATGATTGAAGGGTAGCCTTAGCAATAAGTTGGCTAGGTGCTTCTTTTAAACATGTTTTGTGCATAAGTTGCATATGAAGTATATGATGTTACACTAACATGTTTGACTATCTAACGATGTATTATATGAACTGCTTTTAGGTATTGTTGTTAACCCTCGTCTTGCAGCATGGCAGCGAATGTGGAAGTGGGTGATGCAGTTAGTGTTAATGCAAGTGCTGGACGTACCAATCCCCTACCACCGCCAGCCTTAGGCCCTCTGAGCAGCAGTTATTACCTGGGGAGCTAAGTTTGGCTCAATTTCTGACATACCGACCCCCGATGTTCGAAGGAACTGAGACAGGGGAACAGACTAAGGAATGGTTAGAAAGAATAGAACAGATATTTGTGGCAGCTCCTTGTGCTAAGACAGCCTGGATAAGGCTAGCAGAGTTCCAATTGGCCAAGAAGGCACTGATGTGGTGGAAGACCACAGTGATAGAGCAAGAGGCTCAGGGTCAAGAGATCAATTGGAAGATGTTCAGGACTCGGTTTCTGACCCGCTACTTCTCAGCTGCTGCACGACAGGACAAGGAAGATGAGTTCACTAACCTTAAGCAAGGTAACATGCATGTGTCAGATTATGTTCTCCAATATTGTTCCTTGCTCAGATATGTACCTCACATTGCTGCAAGTACTCAAGCAAAGATGAGGAACTTCATGAAGGGCTTGAGGCCTGAACTGTATGATAGGGTGATCACTTATGGCCCTGCCTGTTTTGATGATGCAATTTCACGGGCTGAGCTATCCGAGCTGGGAGTTGGTGCATACCCTGACGTTGTGCCACCTCCAGCACCCCCTCAAAGATCCACTTCTGATAATTTGAAGCCAATGGGTGATCAGTTTAAGCCTAGGGGGAACACTTCAGCGTCGAGATTCAGTGGTAAGAAGCCCGAGAATCAATGGAAAGGAATCCGTAGGAACGATGCCCCATTTGGAAGAGGGCAGTCTCAGGGAGACTGATTCGGGAAGCTCCAGTGCTCTCTTTGTGGGCAACCACATATGACGAAATACTGTGTAGGATGTTATGTTTGTGGCGACAAAGGCCACTTTTCTCGGCAGTGTCCCAACAGGGGAAGAAAACAAAACTCTGCAGGGAGGCCTGCGGACAGAGCAGCACAGCACAGACCACCTTTTGCACCGAGGTAGTATGGAGGTCAGCCCATGGGGCCACCTCAGGGGCAGGTTTATGCTTTGTCGAGGGAGCAGGCTACAGCGGCTCCGGAGGAGGTTATAGCGGGTACATGCCTTTTATTTACGCACCCTGCTTTTATATTGATCGGCACAGGTGCGTTACACTCTTTCGTGTCGACAAGTTTTGTGGAAAGGCACCACATATGCACTTCTCCGTCGCCCACGCCTCTTGTAGTCTAGACCCCCGCTGGAAGAAGTTTGATTACTGATCAGATTGTCTATGATGGCCTCATTTATTTTGAGGATAACGAGCTAAGGCAGTTGTGAACTACAGGCAGAGGACTGTCCGATTCAGATCTGATATGGGAGTTCAGTGGACATTCTATGGGGATGGTTCTCGTTCAAAGATCCCGTTGATATCTGCTGTCTAGATGGCACAGTTATTGGAACGAGGCCACACGGGATATCTCATTTATGTTGTTGATATTACTGAAAAGAAGGAAGAATTAAAGGTTGAAGATGTGCCCGTAGTGGCGGAGTTTCCTGATGTCTTTCCGGAGGAGATTCCCGGATTCCCACCAACGAGAGAGGTCGAGTTTGGGATTGAGTTACTACCGGGGACGTCTGCCATTTCTCGTGCCCCGTATAGGATGGCACCAGCGGAGCTAAGGGAGTTGAAGATTCAGTTGCAAGAGCTCCTTGATAAGGGTTACATACGCCCTAGCGTATCACCCTGGGGTGCACCAGTCATATTTGTCAAGAAGAAAGATGGTTCGATGCGTCTGTGCATCGATTACAGACAACTGAACAAAGCCACAGTAAAGAATAAGTATCCACTTCCGAGGATCGATGATTTGTTTGACCAGTTGCAAGGTACGAAGCTCTACAGTAAGATCGATCTGAAGTCAGGATATCATCAGATTCGGGTAAGGGAAGATTATGTTCAGAAGACAGCTTTCAGGACTAGATATTGGCACTATGAATTCCTAGTCATGCCTTTTGGTGTGACAAATGCCCCAGCTGTCTTTATGAGTCTGATGATCAGAGTATTTCAACCATATTTGGATCAGTTCGTCATTGTTTTCATTGACGATATACTTATATAGTCTCGGACTGAAGAGGAACATGTAAAGCACTTGAGGACAGTACTCCAGATCCTTAGGGATCATCAGTTATATGCAAAGCTCAGCAAGTGCGAGTTCTGGTTGAGCAGTGTGGTGTTCTTGGGTCATGTTATATCAAGCAGCGGGATATCTGTAGATCCCAGGAAGATTGAAGCTGTGATGGAGTGGGCTGCACCCACTTCTGTACCTGAGATACGGAGCTTTCTTGGTTTGGCAGGATATTACCGACGTTTCGTCGAGGGATTCTCTAAGATCGCTAAGCCGTTGACACAGCTGACTCAGAAAGGAGTCCCATTCTATTGGTCTGAAGCTTGTGAGGAAAGCTTCCAAGAACTGAAGCGTCTTTTGACTACGGCACCTGTATTGGTGATTCCGTCTGAGAATAAGAAGGTTGCCTTGTACACTGATGCATCATTGCAGGGTCTGGGCTGTGTATTGATGCAAGATAAGCACGTGGTGGCTTATGCTTCGAGGCAGTTGAAGCCTCATGAGACAAGATACCCAGTTCACGATCTGGAACTGGCGGCCATTATATTTGCCTTGAAGATTTGGAGGCACTACCTTTATGGTACTTCATTTACCATTTTTACGGACCATAAGAGCCTGAAGTTTCTATTCACTCAGGCTGAACTGAATATGCGTCAAAGAAGATGGATGGATTTACTCAAGGATTATGATTGTGAAATTTAGTATCATCCTGGTAAAGCAAATTTGATAGCAGACGCCTTAAGTCGGAAGGTGAAGAGTACTGCTAAGGACGCTATGTGTTTATCAGCGATGATGACTTCTTATTGCCATCTGGGCTATGATTTCGATGTGGACACATTGCTGGTGCGAGTGTCAACCTTGTTGGCCGATCCAGACATATTTGAGACTATCAGGAAAGCCCAGAGGTCGGATGATAAGGTTCAGAGATGGTCATCGATAGTACTTCAAGGACAGCCATCAAAGTTCAGAGTGGCTGGGGATGGTTCATTGAGACTCGGCAACCGTTGGGTAGTCCCAGATACGCCGGGGTTGCGTAGAGGAGTACTGGAGCGAGCTCACGGTAGCCGGTTCAGTATTCACCCAGGAGGAAGAAAAATGTATAAGGACCTAAGTGGTCAATTCTGGTGGAGACGTATGAAGCGTGATGTTATAGCTTTTGTTAAAAGATGTTTGATCTGCCAGCGGGTAAAGACAGAAAGGCAGAGGCCTGGTGGCGAGCTGAAGAGCTTAGAGATACCTAAGTGGAAGTGGGAGCACATATCTATGGACTTCGTGACCCACTTGCCAAGGACGGCCTCTGGATTTGATGCGATATGGGTGATCGTGGATAGGTCATTTGATCCCTTACAATATGACTTTCACGTATCTAAAGATGGCCCAATTATATGTATGGGATGTGGTGAGGTTGCATGGTGTTCCAGTCTTGATTGTGTCTGACAGAACCCAAGGTTTACTTCACATTTCTGGGAGGGTCTCCAGACAGCTTTGGGCACAGAGGTGAGACTGAGTACAACTTATCACCCTCAGACAGATGGTCAGACGGAGCGTACTATACAGACGCTCGAAGATATGCTGAGGGCATGTGTATTGGAGTTTGATACTCCGTGGCAAGATTCATTACCACTAGTAGAGTTCTCCTATAATAACAGCTATCAGGCGAGCATTCAAATGGCCCCTTTTGAAGCTCTTTATGGTCGACGCTGTAGGTCACCGCTGTATTGGGAGGACTTGACTGGTAAAGCGGTCGGAGGACCGGATATGATCAGGGATATGGAAGACAAGATTAAGTTGATACGCCAGAAGATGAAAGCGGCCCAGGATAGGCAAGCAGCCTATGCCAACAAGCGGCGACGACCGCTAGAATTCCAAGTATGAGACAAGGTCTTCTTAAAATCTCACCCTTCAGGGGTGTGGTTCGTTTTGGTATGCGGGGGAAGTTATCTCCGAGGTACGTTGGACCGTATGAGGTATTGCAGCGTATCTGTACTTTGGCCTACCGTTTGGCTCTACCGCCGTCTTGATCTGGGATTCATGATGTTTTTCACGTCTCTATGTTACGGAAGTATGAGCCAGATCCGTCTAATGTATTACAGCCTACTGAAGTGCAGTTAGACTCAGATGTATCCTACGTAGAACGACCAATCAGAATTCTGGATCGTGAGGATCGCAGATTACGAAGCAAGGTTATACCGATGGTCAAAGTTCAGTGGGATCGTCGGGGTGTCGAGGAGGCTACGTGGGAGACGGAACGGCATATGGTGCAGCATTACCCGGAACTATTTTCTGGTATGATTTATGTTTAGTTTCATTTTGGGTAAGTGCATGTGATTTCGAGGACGAAATCTTATAAGTAGGGGAGTAATGTGATGCCCCGAAATTAATTATATGCAATTTGGGCATTAATGATGGTTATGTGATTATTTATCATGGTAATTGATTATGTGATGGGTAATGAAGTGTTAACATGATTTAATTGTATTGATTTTCAATTATGAGGAAAGCATGATTTTAGTGGAAGTTTAATGCATTTTTGTAAATGCTTGTAAAATACCATGTTGTTGGGGTATTTTATACATCATGTTAATTGGTGGGGTACAATTTTTAATTAACTTTATAACCCTTTCCCCACTTTACCCAACTCACTTTACCCTTTACGCTTAAAATCCCCAAATCACTCTCAAACCCTACCCATTCCCCCTATTTTCGAAATCCACCAAGGAAGGAGAAGGAAAGCTCCACAAAACTTTTGTTTGTGGAAATTTTGTTAAGATTTGAAGTCTTCAAGAGGTATAGAACCCTTCCTAAAGTTTTTATGATGTTTGGTTTTGAAATGGGGTGATTTTGAAGTGATTTATGTGGGTTTGTTTTGGGTATGTGTTGCATGTTGTTAGGGTATGATTTTTGAAGTGTTTTATGTGGGTTTTAGTTGGTTATGATGATGTTGATGTTGTAGGAAAGTTTGGTTTTGAATGATTTGAGGTAGAGCTTGAAAAATGCTCTAAAATGGCGATTTTTCGATGTACAGGGATCGGCGATCGATCGCCCGTTCCAGGCGATCGATCGCGACCCAGCAGTAGACGCCAGTAGCATTTGGCGATCGATCGCCACATTTGGGCGATCGATCGGCGAGGCTGGCGATCGATCGCGCCAAAAGTGGCGATCGATCACCAAGAGCTGAAAATTTCAGCAACATCCAGTATGGTCTCTCGATCGATCGGGCCTGGGCGGTGATCGATCGTGAGATATAAAAATATGTGTTTTTGGAATGTTTGTGGGATTTTTGGATATTGGACTATATTTAACTTCTAATATCGATTTGTATGGTTATGTAGAACCATCCCAGGTACCCACAACTTCAAGGAGATAAAGTTCTCCAATCTCTCCACTTTTGGGATTAAGGTACGTAAGAAACGTACTGGCATCGGACGGTAACACATTCTTATACTATGACTACGCAATAATTGTATAAGTATTTACGATGTTTATGATGATGATGTTTATGATGAATGAAGATGATGTGATGCTCATGATGATGATCATGATAAGTAAGATTATGATGATGATGTTTATAAGATAATGATGTCTATGAAATGATGATGTTTATATGATGTTTATATAATGATACAATGTTTATGATATGGTAAGATGCCATACGATAGGGTAAGATGCACATATGGTAAGATGCCATACGATGTTTATGATATGGTAAGATGCCATACGATAGGGTAAGATGCCCATATGGTAAGATGCCATACGATGTTTATGATATGGTAAGATGCCATACGATAGGGTAAGATGCCCATATGATAAGATGACATACGATGTTTATGATATGGTAAGATGCCATACGATAGGGTAAGATGCCCATATGGTAAGATGACATACGAGGTTTATGATATGGTAAGATGCCATACGATAGGGTAAGATGCCCACATGGTAAGATGACATACGAGGTTTATGATATGGTAAGATGTCATACGATAGGGTAAGATGCCCATATGGTAAGATGTCATACGATGTTTATGATATGGTAAGATGCCATACGATAGGGTAAGATGCCCATATGCATGATTATGAAACAGGGACAACTAAGTGTGTTAATGCGATTAACCAGGAAGTATATGTTACGATTATTTTCATGCATTTATTTATATACCATTACCTTATGATGTTAAGTAATGATGTACATGCTCATGATGAGTTGTTCCTGTAGGTACACTTTTGGACTGAAGGGCCTAGGGTCGGGTTGAGGCAGGAGCAAGATGAATATAGGATACAGGATTTTGATAGTCTCTACTCTAGGAGTAGTGTAAATCTATAGCTTTAACATTCATTATTGAGAATGTAATTAATTAGCTTTTGAAATTTTATTTTTGGCCTGTAATCTTATTAGCTCAAAGCTACAACCGGAACCCTAAGACGTTATGAATGCATGTTTAGTCCATAATACGTTATTATATGATGTTAAGGTAGGAAGACCCTACAGAAGCCACAAGGCTAGGGAAGAAGAACCCCACAAGAATTTTCAAGTTTGGAGCAAATTGGAGAGGTGAAAGCTTGGTTTGAGCTAGGATGTTGGTTGGAGCTTCAAAAACCTTCAAGATGTGGAAGGTATAACATGGTTTCCAGGTTTAATTTCAGTTGGGTTTAGGTGTTTGGGTCAGATTTTGAATTCATATCATGAGAATTTTATATTAGAGTTGTTGTCTCTATGTAGGACCCCAACACCCCCAACACGTCAATAATCCAATTATGACGTCATTTGTGTATATAAAAATTTATTTTCTATAAAAGAATCATCACATGCTTCACATATTCCCATAGCTTCTATAAAAATTTGTGCAGAGTCTCCCCGAAAACTGGACTTCCCCAAAATAAGAACACACCATAATAAATATCCTCAATAATATCACAAATATCCAGTAATAAAATCCACCAAAATAAAGCAACTAAGTAAAGGTGGAGCTCTGCAACATTCAACACTCTTATACAGACCATATACATGTATTAAAAGGCTCACAGATGAGCGATGACTAAATGAGTATAAATTTACTCGCATATATCGCATTCTCTCATTTACCAATACTGATACCATGCCCCTGGTAGTATTCCACTCCGATAGCTCGAACTCACTTCAGAACCAATGTAATACGTGTGTTACCTGTTTTGACAGAAACAGCCCCACACTGGTGAGCATACCAACAACATGATCTCAATATCATCAATAAACAGTTACCAATTTACAAAATATAAAACAACAAATTAAGATAATACTCCCTGTATGTATATACCATAACCGTGTGGGAGCTCCCACGATGTTCCTGTTCTCACAATATCCAAGACCGTCTACTTAAAAATCAAATAAATCATCACCACAATGATTCATAGTACTGATATTCATAAACGATTAGATCTATATTCAATAATGCTAAGGCATTGCAACAATGATTTATTGAAATCAATAACATCTCAGTCACCCATTTCCTCGTCACATATCATCATATCTCATCGCTCGCTCAATAGCAGCGGCACTATAATCCCTCGCACGCTCAACATCGGCGACAATATAACTATCGCACGCTCAATAGCGGCGGCATCGGAATTCATCATTCTATCAAAACTCATTACATACTATAATTTCCACAATTCTATCATGATTCTCCATTCACTACTTATTCATATATCCAATTTCAATTCATGTATGAATCATAGTACGTAATTAACATCACGCATACCTGCTGGTACGTCATTACATACTTTAAAGTCTACGACGTGAATAAGCCACCTTTGATGTCCGGAGGCTCATGGAGTATCTATAAATCGAATTTCCATACAACATTAGCTCATTCATTCAACATTCTCAACATATAGTTAACATATTTCACTCGTTATACTTGGAATCATTATCTCTTAAGGAATGATCTACGCAACCAATACCATTGATCATACTATCCAAATTTCCAGCTATAATGTTCATACTCTAATTATCTTCACATACTCACTTTAATCAATTACGCTAATAGAGTTAGCCTCCCCCTTTAACAATAACTCAATAAAGTGGCATAATTCACCATTTCATGCCATTGCACTCATTCAAGTATATTAAATAATATACACTTTATTACATGTTTATAACACACATTAACATGTATCTAACTCACCTAATCATACAACTACACATTCTCTAAGTCATTATCATCTCAAACCATAGCCTAAAACTCACCAAGACACTACCATAATAAACCAAAAAGTAGACTTTCTATCTACACAATTAGTAGAGCTTTTGGCCAACACTTGAATACCACTTAAGCATTTTATCAAACACCTTATAAGCATTATTTTCAAGTCCCAATATAGCCTTAATTTTCAGCTATTACAGCCCCTAAAGTTTTGCCTTGCAACCCCACAATTAGACAATCTCATCACACAAATTTTGATCCATTAAAGCACATAAACTTGCCTACCAGCATACACACTGCAACACGCTCAAACACACACAGTAACACACGCACACCATCGCACACAGCACCACAATAACACACGCACACTGCCAAAAACCAACCCCTCAAGCAACATAAAAACCAGTCCACAATAACATGAAATTCGATTAACAATGGCAGCTGAAATTCGAGCCAAAAGCAGTACATTTTCGCCCAAAAAAATCATTCTAGAATCGAGCATATGATGAAGAACGAGCAAGATAAATAGCTAGGGAGTCATGAACTATCAAACTTACACAAACCTTGAAGGGAAATCGAGCTTCTACAAGCCAGAAATCGAACCATGGCTTGAGGAGAAGAGGCGGTTTTTTTGGGGATTTTGGGGAAGAATGAAACGATTTGGGGGTGAGGGTGTAAAAGTGTGTTGTGTGTTTTCTTTTCCATCTCTAATATAAACCCCCACTATTAATTTAAATCAATTCCACCTTTTTAATTTAATCAAACAATTGCTTCCATTCCCAACCAATAATATCACCATTTTTTTTTGTAAATGAATTTAATTTGCACAGAGTTCAACCCGAAAATAATTGTTCAAAGTTTGGTTTCATCGAGCAATGCCTAATAATTCAAACTTGTAAATTATTTCATAATTTACCCCACTAAAACAAATAAATAATTGTTACCCAAAATTATCTACGCCAACTCCGGTCCAAATAAAGTTCCCGATAATTGAATTCCATGATTACCTCATAATTACCGCACTTATCATCAAATAAATAATTACAAAATATTCCGGGCATTACAATTCTCTCCAACTAATAAAATTTCGACCCCGAAATTTAAATACATGCTTACCAAAAATAACAATATGAAAATTTGCTTACCGTTAAATAGCTCTAGATAGTGCTGCATCAAATCTGTAGGATGACATTATCATTCGAATACATCACGGCTCACATACGTGGTGTACTCCACCAACAATCTCAAGACTGCAAATCACATCACTTTACCATATCTCAACATTAGCATTCAATGAGCTAACATATATTAATACCACTGTCATGTAGATCATACAAGATCAATCATCATCATATTTCAGTTATTCAGCAACCTACATTCCTGAATGACCAATCATCGTATTTACATATTTACCATGGATTGAATGTTTCATACATTCTCTCGCTACCAGCTCTTCATAAAGTATTGAAAAAGTTTGATTATGTTCCTCATCTAAGCAGCAATAGATCTCATGAATTAGAATAATCAATCACCTTTTTCATGTTCAATTGCCTATCTCATCACTTAATTTTTATTTTTATTATTTTTTTTTTTCGTAGCATATAGATTTTTAGTTCAAGTCATTCCTTTCAATCTACCGTGTTACATGTATTCTATTAACCAGTCTCAGTAATCGTTTACGTTCATTCAATAATGACATTCAATATCGCAATAACATCATACAAGCACTGTTCAACTTTATTTACATTTTAGAAGATTCTTCCTATGAATAACTTATCAAGAGAATTGCCATTAATTCGTAAAAGTCACTTACAGTGTTTACTCAACAAGCTTCTTTGTCATACTTCACTACCTGTGTACTCGCATCGGTACAGTTTCCTTGCACAAAATCTTAATCCGTTATAGTTTATCAAAACTTTTATCGTATAAATAACCTCATACATGTGTGGTTGCAAATGTATGCAACTTATACCAACCTCGTCATATCGCACGTCACCCTTGTCCGTATGAAATAATGGTACTCTTGAGTCCTTAAACATCAACTTCTCATATATCATCTTCTGGGTATTATCTGGTGCAATGCAATTACTAGAAAGCCCATTAGTAATTCTCATACGTATATCAACATTATACGCACAACAACCACATATCATTAATATCAAATCATAATGAATGGTCTAACACGAATATTCTTACATCACGATTATACGCACATAGCATCATAATATTGTCCATCCCTCAAATTTATCTCATAACACATCATTTATCCTTATCTACTCGGATAATTTATCTTGTACCGTCCATCACTCCTTACTAATCACTTGCATATAAGCCATTTAAAACAAGGCATCAACATCAATATCGAATAATTCGTCTCATACCTTTGTAGATGAGATCTACAATATACAATAGTATCATAATATCTTACTCATCACAGTACTCACATGTTCTTAAGCATCAACTATTCCTCATTTCATCACCCAACTATCATCTGCCATGGAACAAGTACAAAAAATAAACTCATTAGTATTTCTCAAATACTCATAGGATAACCGCGTACCTTGTCATTTACGCATTATTGATATTCCTAATGTTTCCATCATCAAACATTAATATCCATGCGTCAAAGTTTCACGCAATCCTGCTACGTCGACCTGCAACGTTCACAATGATCACACGTCCACACAGGACATTAGTAGCGATCTCGCATCATCTCGTGACGTTCCATGTCATCTCATGACCTGTTCAATAATCTCATTCCAACATGGTTACATTTAACTCAACATAACATGATTAACAGATCATTAATCTCACAGTATACAAAACAATCATGTTTTCATAAACAAATATCATTTCAATCTGATCATCATTACCCCACTGTTATCTCGTCTCTGTAAAAATAATCAATGAACATATCAATTACTATAGGTCATTTCAATTTCTTTCTCAATTTTTTTTCATCTTTAACTTGGTTCTCATAAACCATATCAATCAATCGAGATAATTCACAATCCACATATATCAAACATATTAAACCAAACGAAATGGTTTACCTCAATTCCTCGTTCCCCTTGAACATTCCAATATTCTCTCGAGCCTACAACTCATGTGTCCAAGAAATAATAATATGGTTTGTATAACACAACGTTCACTGCTATCTGCAATCAACATATCATTAATGTTCATCTCTAACACAATAGCGGTACAATAATATTTATTGCTAACAAAATAGCAATATATCAATACTCATCGCCAACACTGGCATATATAATCTCATCGTCAATACGGGCATCCATATAATATCCATAATCACAATGAATAAAAGTACATTCTTAAAACAATAAGATGTAATAACACTTGTTGTACACAGTGGATCCACACTTGATCCTTAAAACTGTCCATGTTCTCAACATAAATATTCCACAAAATATAATTTCATATCAATACACCGTTGATATACTCATCATCAATAACATGACCGTCCAAAATATTCATCGCCTCGACATATCAGCGGCATTCACAATATTTCCATCACTTCGATATGATAGCAGCAAAGATTATAAACCTCAAATATCACAATATAATCATACCATCATCTCGCCAATAAATGTCATCAATATATCGGTGTTAATCACACCCCGCTGTTGCATCACCACTGCAATAAAAATAAAAGAAAACAATAATATCTCTTTATCCACTCTCTCCATGATTGTTGTCACCTGTACATTTGATTATCACAATACGTCAAATCAACAAGGTCAATCTAAATCAACGTATATTCATCACCCTCCCTCTATACTGGAGGCACATAAAATACATTGCAAACTCTCAATAGTGTCGATCCCGACAATAATCACATTGCATGCTCTCCCTAGCACCGACTCAATATCAATATGCACGTCACATGCTCTCTCTAGCATTGACCCTGAAATATACACGTCGCTCGCTTGCCAGTGGCGACCACATCACTCACTTGTCAGTGGTGACCCGAATCACATCGTTCACTCCTCAGTGGCGACCCAATATCACATCGCTTGCTCGTCAGCGGCGACCACAAATCATTTATACACATCACTCGCCTCAGCGGTGACCCCACTCTACATTCACACAACATGATCACATCGTACACTCTAGTGGTGACCTCTAAATAAACACATCACTCGCCCCTCGGCGGTGACCCTGTCACATCACTCAAATATAAATCACCATCCACAAGGATCACCAATCATCAACACATTATACAATAAACAGGAACGATTGAATCAACGCTAATACATTGTCACGTACCTATGTCATCATGCAAATGACATACGCATACCCGATTGTCACTTCATCTGTTGTCATATTCCAACAACACAGTACTGTCTACCATTTCCTGTCCTCAGATATCATATCTCATTTCTCCTGCAATTTATGTTTACTCAGTACTGTATACCGATATGGCGTGCATACACTTCAATCTACACATATACAACATCAAATTATTAACAACATAGTATATCATTTTGTCGCTCACCCAACGACACAATATCAAAATCACCAACTCAAATCAGTAATATATATAGTATCACTTATGTTATCGGTCTCTTGTACTCCATAAAAATACTACATCAAGTGCGTACGTTCATTGGCATCACCGGTTATTCTCACTATCACATTCATCGTATGCCATACGTCCTTGTAACCACATTGGTTAGCAATAATAACAATTTCCATCATTTCATATCATACTATGCACATAAGCATATAAATATCTTGTCACACTGACACAAAACCGCAATCATGCATAAATCATGTGCTATATATGTCTATCAACATATCCCTAGGCCTTTAAACATCCCAAAGAGCTAACAACTGCTCTGATACCACTAATGTAGGACCCCAACACGTCAATAATCCAATTATGACGTCATGTGTGTATATAAAAATTTATTTTCTTTAAAAGAATCATCACATGCTTCACATATTCCCATAGCTTCTATAAAAATTTGGGCAGAGTCTCCCCGTAAACTGGACTTCCCAAAAATAAGAACACACCATAATAAATATCCTCAATAACATCACAAATATCCAGTAATAAAATCCACCAAAATAAAGCAACTAAGTAAAGGTGGAGCTCTGCAACATTCAACACTCTTATACAGACCATATACATGTATTAAAATGCTCACAGATGAGCGATGAATAAATGAATATAAATTTACTCGCATATATCGCATTCTCTCATTTACCAATACTGATACCATGCCCTGGTAGTATTCCACTCCGATAGCTCGAACTCATTTCAGAACTAATGTAATACGTGTGTTACCTGTTTTGACAGAAACAGCCCCCACACTGGTGAGCATACCAACAACATGATCTCAATATCATCAATTAAACAGTTACCAATTTACAAAATATAAAACAACAAATTAAGATAATACTCCCTGTATGTATATACCATAACCGTGTGAGAGCTCCCACGATGTTCCTGTTCTCACAATATCCAAGACCGTCAACTTAAAAATCAAATAAATCATCACCACAATGATTCATAGTACTGATATTCATAAACGATTAGATCTATATTCAATAATGCTAAGGCATTGCAACAATGATTGATTGAAATCAATAACATCTCAGTCACCCATTTCCTCGTCACATATAATCATATCTCATCGCTCGCTCAATAGCAGCGGCACTATAATCCCTCGCACGCTCAACATCGGCGACAATATAACTATCGCACGCTCAATAGCGGCGGCATCGGAATTCATCATTCTATCAAAACTCATTACATACTATAATTTCCACAATTCTATCATGATTCTCCATTCACTACTTATTCATATATCCAATTTCAATTCATGTATGAATCATAGTACGTAATTAACATCACGCATACCTGCTCGTACGTCATTACGTACCTTAAAGTCTACGACGTGAATAAGCCACCTTTGATGTCCGGAGGCTCATGGAGTATCTCATTCATGCAATATTCTCAACATCTAGTTAACATATTTCACTCGTTACTTGGAATCATTATCTCTTAAGGAATGATCTACGCAACCAATACCATTGATCATACTATCCAAATTTCCAGCTATAATGTTCATACTCTAATTATCTTCACATACTCACTTTAATCAATTACGCTAATAGAGTTAGCCTCCCCCTTTAACAATAACTCAATAAAGTGGCATAATTCACCATTTCATGCCATTGCACTCATTCAAGTATATTAAATAATATACACTTTATTACATGTTTATAACACACATTAACATGTATCTAACTCACCTAATCATACAACTACACATTCTCTAAGTCATTATCATCTCAAACCATAGCCTAAAACTCACCAAGACACTACCATAATAAACCAAAAAGTGGACTTTCTATCTACACAATTAGTAGAGCTTTTGGCCAACACTTGAATACCACTTAAGCATTTTATCAAACACCTTATAAGCATTATTTTCAAGTCCCAATATAGCCTTAATTTTCAGCTATGACATCCCCTAAAGTTTTGCCTTGCAACCCCACAATTAGACAATCTCATCACACAAATTTTGATCCATTAAAGCACATAAACTTGCCTACCAGCATACACACTGCAACACGCTCAAACACACACAGTAACACACGCACACCATCGCACACAGCACCACAATAACACACGCACACTGCCAAAAACCAACTCCTCAAGCAACATAAAAACCAGTCCACAATAACATGAAATTCAATTAACAATGGCAGCTGAAATTCGAGCCAAAAGCAGGACAATTTCGCCCAAAAAAATCAGTCTAGAATCGAGCATATGATGAAGAACGAGCAAGATAAATAGCTAGGGAGTCATGAACTATCAAACTTACACAAACCTTGAAGGAAAATCGAGCTTCTACAAGCCAGAAATCGAACCATGGCTTGAGGAGAAGAGGCGGTTATTTTGGGGATTTTGGGGAAGAAAGAAACGATTTGGGGGTGAGGGTGTAAAAGTGTGTTGTGTGTTTTCTTTTCCAACTCTAATATAAACGCCCACTATTAATTTAAATCAATTCCACCTGTTTAATTTAATCAAACAATTGCTTCCATTCCCAACCAATAATATCACCATTTGTTTTTAGTAAATGAATTTGATTTGCACAGAGTTCAACCCGAAAATATTTATTCAAATTTCGGTTTCATCGAGCAATGCCTAATAATTCAAACTTGTAAATTATTTCATAATTTACCCCACTAAAACAAATAAATAATTGTTACCCGGAATTATTTACGCCAACTCCGGTCCAAATAAAGTTCCCGGTAATTGAATTCCATGATTACCTCATAATTACCGCACTTATCATCAAATAAATAATTGCAAAATATTCCGGGCATTACACTCTATGTTTCTGCAGAATTTGATGTTGCATGCAGTAGATGATTTCAAAATTTTGATTCACTTAGATTCAGAATCTGACTTTGAGTCCCATACAAAAGTTATATATAATGGAATCATATTTCTGTCGCTAAACTTTGAAGCATTTTTTACTTAAGATGAGTGAGATATGCTCATTTTACCAAAGAATGCATGTTTTGGCTATGCATGTACTGAAAATGCACATGCAGTGTAGAATGCTGAACTTTTGACAAATTTAATGTTCGAATTTGATGTCGGTCTTCAAATAAAACTTGTAGATATTTTCAATCTCTTGAATTTAAAAAAACACGAGGACTCAATTCGAACTTATTTTCGAATAGTTATGAATTTTATACTTTAAGTGTTCAATCTATGTCCTGCATGTGGGCGAAAATGCCATGCCTTGTGTTCTTCGAGTTCCTAAGCATTTTTGGATAGGAATTCCGGAAACTGTCCAGAGATAAGTATTTTAATACTTTGAGTTGGGTGTCTTTTGCCACTAGAACCAATCAATTTGGATTTGAAACGAAAACGTTATAGCATTTTTACTAAAACTGCTCAAGCTGGGAAACACATTTTTAAATGCTACGGTTTTAGTGTTCAAACCCCACTTAGATGGTCGAACCAGCTTGACACAATAATTGGTGAAATGAATATTTTGAGTTTCTGAACTTTTAGCACTGGAATCGAGTCGTTTTGATATCGTATGGAATTATAGCGATTTTTCTACGAAATGGGCCAGGCTCAAAATGTAGGAAAAGCAATAAGGGTCATATTTTTAAGTTAGGTTTGATTCAATGCCTTATTTGAACACTTAGTGTCATTTTGGAATTTATATGGCCAGGTTAATAGACTTCGGTGACTCGAGAAGGATTCGGTAGTTTAGTCTCGATTACGTTGAAATGAGTTGTATCATGACGTCTGGCAAAGGCGTGCAATGGTACTACTGTATGACCTTTTATGCCATTACTTGATGTATATGAATTAACTGTCACTATATGATTTCTTATGTGACTATATGACATGATGAATGTCTTGGATTACATGATATGTGAAATTACATGATTTGTATATACTTTCACATGAGATTGCATGATATATTGAGTTGCATATGTCATCTGATGGATAAATGATTCATGGGCATATCATATTGATCTATCATTCCTTTGATATCCATGATTATGACTGAGTTGATTCACTCTGAATGTCGGGGAGGACGAACACGGTGATGACAGGCAGTTTAGGTAGCGACTGTAGTCACGCGCGTGTCACCGGACCTAGACACGAGGGATGGATGAGCACAACACATAGGATGAGTCTCCTAGCGCAATGTGTGTGTGGTGTCACCCTCTGCTCGAGCTGACATTATTTGATGATACCTTCCTTTGGACTCATATATTTGGTATCTTGAGATTCGATTCTTTATACCCATTCATACATAGCATTCATACATGGTATGCATTGCATGATACTTTGTCATACTTGACATGATCTATTTATTTCTCGTATTGGGCTCTGACCGCCGTAGTGGGGCTGTCGTGTCTTTGTTGTATGGGCATGACATGTGGTATAGGTTGACGTACTACGGATGCTCGAGGTGAACATCGGTGAATACCAGAGCTCCTTGAGAGCGAGCTCAGGTTTATATTTTTATGTTTTGAGTCCGAGTAGTTGTTAGAATATTTTTACTTATGTTTTAAATTCCCGGGGTATGTGACCGCTTTATTTTTAAACAGAAAATATTTCAAAGTTTAGTGTGAAGCGATACTATCGCAAGGGCACGGTTGTCAAGTTTTAGTATAGTGAAATGGAAGTAAAGGTTGTCGAATCCACAGGGACTAATGTATAAGTACCAAATAAAATTAGTAAAATTATATTTAGCCTACGATTAAAACGGGAGTAGACTAACTAATGCGGAAATTAGAACTAAAACACAAGAATAAATAAAATGAATCGGGTTCCGGATATGCAAAGGTAATTCGCTCGAGAAATTTATCTCGCTTTTCGTTCAACTATGTTCTCTTCAAAGATTCGTTTGCATAGGCATGTACCAAACAATTGATTCTTAAGGTGAAAGGTTTTCAATAATATTCAATACACTCTCTCGAGCTGTAAAGAAACTAATATCAAATTAGAACAAGTCACTCTCGTGCACCTATTTACTAATCCAATATTGCATAAATCTTCAAAACCTCGTTACTCTAAATCTCTCGATTCAAAGTGCTCACGTATGTGATTTCATCTTTCGATCTCAATCTTAGCATATATCATGAATTAATATAGCGTATTATAACGTTATCTCTCGATCTCGGTTATAAATCACAGAATAAATCAAAGTTAGCTAGGCTTTGATCTTAATAAGCATTTAATTCATGAACAATAAGTAATCAATCCACTCAAACACAATCGAATCAATAAATGAAACACAATTTTACTCAAACTCAATAAAATAAACTCAACTTAATTCAAAACAAATCAATAAGATGTTAAATTGTCTCTCAACCTCAAAAACATCAAATGAAATGTAAATCAAATAAATCCGAGTTTAGAAATACGATAAATGCTGGAATGAATCCGTGCGTTGCACCGTAGTTTCTTCTCTTACTCCTTCATTGCACTCCGGAAATGGTACGCTCAAGCTTGGATGAAGACCGGAAGAAGATGGCTCTCCTTGGCTCTCCTTGGCGGCGGCTAGGGTTCCTTGGTGGTGAAAAATCGGCTCTGATATGATATATCTTGGAATGGAAGAGATACCCTCTTTTTAAACCACCGAAGATCATGTTAATTTTGGAAAATCAGATTTGCAGAAAGTCGCGTATCGATTGATCGAAAAGAATTTTTGATCGATCGGTGCACTGTTCACTTCAGCCTTTTCAACTCACTGCCTCGCTCGATCGATCGAGATATTTTTCCGATCGATCGACAATTCTCAAAATTTGTTGCTGAAGTCTCTGCCTCGATCGATCGATCGACATAAAATCTCGATCAATCGAAATTCTGAAAAATCTCAAATCTTCACTTTTCCTTCCTTTTCGCCTTGATTTCATCCGTTTTCTTCATTTTAGCTCATTTCTTCCATTTCCGACCTATTTTCCTGAAATAAGCAAATAAATACCAAAAAGCATAAAGAAATTACAGTTAAAAACACTTAAAATCTAAGCCTATCAACTCCCCCAAACTTAGACTTGATCGTCATCGAGCAAGCAAAAAGCTCAAAAAGTAGAGTCAAACTTAATACTTTGAAAGAATCTTCTTTACAACTCTAGGTAAAAGCTCAGCAATCCCACTTATACATCAATAAGAATCATTCAAAGTTCAACAAGAAGCATTTTCTCCTAAGATAAACAATACATCGCAACATCGGAACGTGCGTGTGTGCTATTGTCAAACATGAGTTATATACATATCTTTTAAGATCAAAATGTGCCATAAAAAACTCAAAGTCAAGATTACTTTTGATTACTCTACAAATTTACTATCCAGCACTTCTCCACTAATGTAATTATTTCCTAGACTTGGATCAGTAGGTCTTTAAAAGCTTATAGCGTTAGGCACTTTGGTGTCGGCTCCAAAGAAAAGGTAGGATGAATGCAAAGAAGAGAGTATAATAGAATCAGTTCAAAAAAAATTTCGCACAACATTGAGCTTCTCTTCAACTTTTTCTAGCCTTGGCCACTTTGGGTCTTATTTGAATGTTTTCAGTTTTTCAAGGCTTTTCTCTACATCTTTTCTTATTGCTCATTCTTTTGTTCATTTTGTTTTACAATGAACTCATCTACATATAGCAATTCAGTGCAATGAATGAGATTCATTATACTCCCTTAGGGACGGATAAAATTTTTCATTTAGGCTCAATCCAAGGTAGGTATAATGAGTTAGCCAAAAATGTCGAATGGGGGGTCTAGTTATATGCAATGCATATACCATTCTTTTTCAATAAGGCTCAAGAGGGGACACTAAGGAATGATGTACACAAGGTAAGCTTGAAAGGCACAAACGGTCCAAAGATCGCCTAAATCATCTCCAAGTCAAGTTTCTAATTATAAAATTTCGCCTCAAAGTGCTTTCAAATAAATTGCATAGTTTTCTAAGATGCTCAAGACTAATCATAGTTAACACAAGTTTTCACTTTATTCAATACATACTTTACTCAATCATGACTCAAAACGTGCTCAAATTTTTTCCTCAATTTTGACATAAGCTCAACAAAGGATAAATACAAACAAATTAAACATTTTCATGACTCCTATCTAGATGGGGATTAATTTCATCATGAATTACCATTGCAAATCCAACTCATCATTTCTCAAGTATTGACTCATTTTCTAAAAAAAAAAATTTGTGATAGCGCTCAAGGACGAATTAGTCTCAGAAATGTGCAGTCATGCAAGGAAAAGAAACAAGACAAGTAGCAGAAATGTAAAAACAAAATATATACAAATACACAAACCCCCCCCCCCCCCCCCCCCCCCCCCCAAACTTAATATGTGCTTTGCCCTCAATGTACAAGATAAATAAGCGTAAAGGAAAAACACATACCATGACGACGATCGTCACTGATCGTCGTCCTCATCATGCTCCGGAGGGGGGACTGGGTAGTGCGGCTCCTCGCCCTGATATTGCGGCAGCAGGTGGGGGTGCATGCGGCTGATATGGTGCAAAGTGTGGCTCTGGCGGGAACTGGAAACCTGGGAAGCCCTGGGCCATGGCAGTGTTCCATGCACTCTGGTAGTGCATGAACTCCATCTGACGCTGAGCTACCTGCTCATTGTCCAACTGCAATGCTCTCTGCATGCTATGTATGTCCCGCTGCATGCTGTGGATGCTCTGCTGCTCCAGGCGAATGTCTTGGAGATCCCTGTGAAGGGAGTCCAAGGTGATGCGAGTATGCTCTGCAGTAGAGGATGATGATACTCCGGCCTGTCTAGTATCCGAGGGTCGTGGTTCAGCCCTTCTTCGGCCTGTAGGTGGTGGTGGACCGTCAACAACAATCGGGGTCTTTGGTGGAAGTAGCTCCTCGTCCTCCCCCCATTGCACTCCGCATCTCTTGCATAAAGCTGTGATGGTAGATGGAAATGGTAATGCGGAGGTACGTGGGCTGCTACCGATCTCATAGACGTGATCACTAATAATCTCGCCCAAATCCATGTCCTGCCCTGTGAGAATGGCAAATACCAGGGCCACTCTGTCCTTTGTCACCTCAGAAGTGTGGGTCGAGGGCATGACCTGTGAGGCGACAATTGAGAACCATGCCTCTGGTGTCAAATACTTCTTGAGAACCACATGTGGCTCTCCCATATCGTTCCGCTGCCAATCTACTCCCGGCATGCCAATAACTGCAAGTACCTCATCATAATTGATTATACTCTTTCGGAAAGATTGGTACGCATAGTTGTGTATGAATGGCATCCGGTAAATATGATTGATTGCTGCTTGATCTACCAGCACATCCGTCCATCGGACAAAAACATTTGCTAGGTGCCCTGGTGGGATGACTCGAAGATTTGTATAGAATTCCCTCACCAGTGGGACCACTGCATCCATCGGTGTCTGCACAAATTGAAACCACCCTCGTCGCCTGACTGCCCTGATGACAGGACATTCAATCTTTTCCATGCTCATGCCCCTTTCACAACTGAGGGGTTTCTTATGATAATTGGGATATAACTCAGCTGCGGTGACATTGACAAACTTCCGTTCGTCATGCTCTTGCTCAGAAGTGGTGGCATCCGCCTGCTTTGACCTCTTTCTTGGAGCCATTTGCTTGCTAAGTTGTTCTCAATTATTTCGCTTAACTGCACAATACACCACACCCAAAATACAGCACTACCAAGACCCCGCAATACAACAACAAATCCCCCAAACTTTGATTCTGCTTACCCCAATTCAACTACAACAACATAATTGAACCAAAAGATATGAAAAGATATAAAATTGGGAACCAATTACCAATTAAAAATCTGATCTTTGAAGAAATTGGCACTTGGCGTGGAATTCTCTTTTGGATGCACTTATACCCAATTTGGCTTGTAAAACTTCAAATCTGCAAAGAAAATCTAATCAAAAACAATTCTTACTTCAAAGACTTGAAGCAATTTGAAATATGGAGAAAATATGGATGAGAGATTGGATGAGGCGATTTGGTTATTTGCTGAAGAGGAGAGGAAAAATTTTTGATGTTATGTGCAGAAAGCTGCGTCGGTGCCCTATTTTTTTTTCAAAATTTTCTCTCGCTCGATCGATCGAGCGAGGCAGTGACTAAAATCTCCTTTTTAAAATTTCTGGGCGATCGATCGAGAAAATCTCCTTTTTAAAATTTCCGGGCGATCGATCGAGATTTTGTCTCGATCGATCGCCAGCACCAGATTGTCAAAGTATAAAAAATTATTTATTTATTTTTTTTCAAAAATTTTCCTCTCGGGTAGCCTCGCCTACATCCTTCTTGCTTTTACACCTGCAACAAAATTGCATGGACTCATTCACGGAAAAACTAAAAACAAATTAAAAAAAAAAAAACAAACACACCAAAATGACGAACTAAAAACAAAATCTCGAGGAAGGAAAAAGAAGTTCTTGATTTATAGTCCCAAGCTGGACTGTCACCTCCTCGTCTGTTAACTTGATTGCTCCTTTGGATTCTTCACAGAATCACTCGGGAGCGTACCTTGCGTCCTTCCAGAAATCAATGTGGCCAACTGCCCTATCTGTACCTTCAGGTTCTTGATCGATGCATCCTGATTCTGCATCCTCACCTCCGTTGACGAAATCAATTTTGCCATCAGCTCCTCCATACTCGGTTTTTGTGTGAACCCCGACTGTGGTTGTGGATTCAACACATTCTCTTGATTTGACCATCTCAAATTCGGGTGGTTCCTCCACGGTTGGTTATAATTCGAATATGGATTGTTCTGCTGCCTGTTCCCTAAAAAATTCACAGCTTCAATTGATTGATTAAATTGGTTACCTGCTTGGCACTCAATGCTAAGATGACCGCCTCCATATAAGTCACAGAAGATAGTTTGAGCTTGCATCGCTGCTGCACCCATGCTATCTATCTTCTGGTTCATTGCTCCCAACTGAGCCGAAAGAGCAGTAATCTCATCCACTTGATGGACTCCTATTGGTTTATGTGGCGTGTTCCTTTCAGATTGCCACTGATAGCTATTAGACGCCATTTCCTCCAATAGTTCATATGCTTCTTCCGGTGTTTTCCGCATAATTGATCCCCCAGATGCTGCATCTATCATTGAACGGTTAGCAGAAAATAAACCATTATAGAAAGTCTGTACCTGCAGCCAGATGGGTAGATCGTGATGTGGGCATCTCCTCAACAAATCTTTAAAACGGTCCCACGCTTCATATAACGTCTCGGGGTCGAACTGTCCAAACGTGGTGATATCGTTCCGCATCTTTGCCATCTTAGAGGGAGGAAAGTACTTTGATAAGAAACCTTTTGTCATTCCTTCCCACGTTGTAATCGATCCTGCAGGTAAAGAATTCAACCATGATTTAGCTTTGTCTCTTAATGAAAAAGGGAAGAGCCTTAACCTGATGGCGTCGTCAGAGACGCCATTATGTTTAAACGTGTCACAGATCTCCAAGAAGTTGGAGATGTGATTGTTCGGATCGTCCGTGGCAGCTCCCCCAAACATTACAGGGTGCTGTATCATTTGGATAATCGCAGGCTTGATCTCAAAGTTGTTTGCTTGGATTGTCGGCCTAGTAATACTGGATAAAGATCCATGAAACGCCGGCTGTGCAAAGTCCATCATCGATCTCGGGTTCTGTGCCTCGTTATTGTCGGCCATTGCTCGAGCTTCTCGTAATCTTCTTAGTAGAGTTCTCTCTATTTCCGGATCAAATGGCTCGAGAATGGGCTCCTCTCTTCTGAGCATGCACTAGAGAAGTGGTTCCTGTACTGAATCAGACAAAAGGAGACAACAAAAATACACAAATCAAAAATCAAAATCAACTAATCGAAAATGAACAAGAAATAACAAAAACGAAATAATAAAGAATTGGATAAATTACAATTAACTAATCTCGTATGATATTATACAGATTAGTCCCCGGCAACGGCGCCAAAAACTTGACCGCTTTATTTTTAAACAGAAAATATTTCAAAGTGTAGTGTGAAGGGATACTACCGCAAGTGCACGGTTGTCAAGTTTTAGTATAGTGAAATGGAAGTAAAGGTTGTCGAATCCACATGGACTAATGTATAAGTACCAAATAAAATTAGTAAAATTATATTTATCCTACGATTAAAACGGGAGTAGACTAACTAATGTGGAAATTAGAACTAAAACACAAGAATAAATAAAATGAATTGGGTTCCGGATATGCAAAGGTAATTCGCTCGAGAAATTTATCTCGCTTTTCGTTCAACTATGTTCTCTTCAAAGATTCGTTTGAATAGGCATGTACCAAACAATTGATTCTTAAGGTGAAAGGTTTTCAATAATATTCAATACTCTCTCGAGCTGTAAAGAAACTAATATCAAATTAGAACAAGTCACTCTCGTGCACCTATTTACTAATCCAATATTGCATAAATCTTCAAAACCTCGTTACTCTAAATCTCTCGATTCAAAGTGCTCACGTATGTGATTTCATCTCTCGATCTCAATCTTAGCATACATCATGAATTAATATAGCGTATTATAACGTTATCTCTCGATCTCGGTTATAAATCACAGATTAAATCAAAGTTAGCTAGGCTTTGATCTTAATAAGCATTTAATTCATGAACAATAAGTAATCAATCCACTCAAACACAATCGAATCAATAAATGAAACACAATTTTACTCAAACTCAATAAAATAAACTCAACTTAATTCAAAACAAATCAATAAGATGTTAAATTGTTTCTCAACCTCAAAAACATCAAATGAAATGTAAATCAAATAAATCGGAGTTTAGAAATATGATAAATGCTGGAATGAATCCGTGCGTTGCACCGTAGTTTCTTCTGTTGCTCCTTCCTTGCACTCCGGAAATGGTACGCTCAAGCTTGGATGAAGACCGGAAGAAGATGGCTCTCCTTGGCTCTCCTTTGCGGCGGCTAGGGTTCCTTGGTGGTGAAAAATCGGCTCTGATATGATATATCTTGGAATGGAAGAGATACCCTCTTTTTAAACCACCGAAGATCACGTTAATTTTGGAAAATCAGATTTGCAGAAAATCGCGTATCGATCGATCGAAAAGAATTTTCGATCGATCGGTGCACTGTTCACTTCAGGCTTTTCAACTCACTGCCTCGCTCGATCGATCGAGATATTTTTCCGATCGATCGACAATTCTCAAAATTTGTTGCTGAAGTCTCTGCCTCGATCGATCGATCGAGATAAAATCTCGATCGATCGAAATTCTGAAAAACCTCAAATCTTCACTTTTCCTTCCTTTTCACCTTGATTTCACCCGTTTTCTTCATTTTAGCTCATTTCTTCCATTTCCGACCTATTTCCTGAAATAAGCAAATAAATACAAAAAAGGGTAATTTCATCCAGGAAAAAGTACGAAAAACGGAAAGAAATTACAGCTAAAAACACTTAAAATCTAAGCCTATCAGTATGCCCCGAGTATCTGTATTTAATTATTCTAATACTAATAGGTGATATACTTGATAATTATTTTATGATTAACATGTTGAATTGGAAACTGGAATTACATATTTTAAGTATCAATATATATGTATTACCTAAAAGCGAAAAATTTTTAGGGCCATTTAACAAGACATTTGAGTTTACATAAATTAATCACTATGTGATAATTAAACACCACATTAGGAACGGGCCCTCACACAAAAGAGGATCTACAACGGAACGTTGGGAGTTTATCTTTAATTTTATTTTATCATGCTTGATTTGTTGAAAGACATGTTTAAGCTTTTGTTTTTCAATTTAATTATGAACTAAGTTTTTTTATCAAGTTTAGGGGATCCTACGTTTTGAACCTATAACTTGATTATTAAATCTTGATTAAATTCATATATTTTATGTGTATGATTTATTGTTCTCTATGCTTTTAAAGGTTTGGCCATCTCTGAATGATTTTATACATCATAATTGAGATCGACAGAAGATATTACGATACGATATAGTAAATTAGGCCGTGAATTTCATATTGAGATCGAAATATAAGATCAAAATACACGTGTGATAGCCATAGTTTACCCAATTGAAAGGTAGTACTTTCCATTGATCCTAATGCAATATTGAATTGTTAGATAAGTGCATGATAACTTACCGTAATTTGATATTAGGTTTAATATAGCTCGAGATAGTATATTAGGTAAAATCGGAGAACTCGTCACCTTAGAGATATATGAATATTCAATCGAGGGTCATAGGGATTACATTGGTGAACCGACGTCTTGATAATCTTCTCAAGTGCAATTTTATCGTCATCTTTGGTATGCTTGATTGCATTAGTAATAGATTAATTATTTATTTAATTTAATTATTAATATTAATTTAATATCATTTGTTAAATATAGTTGAAAGCGTCTTATTTGGTACTTATAGCTAGTCCATGTGGGTTCAACAATCTGCTCCTCTATATTACTACACTAAAACTTGACAACCGTGCACTTGCAGATTAATCGTGCTAAACTGAAATTTTATTATTAACTAAAGTGCTATCAGTGTTGTCTAATCATTTCACGCTTAAGTATTGAATTTGCAAGATATTAAATCTTGAATCTAAGTTTTCTAATAATTGTACGCTTAAAATACAAATGGTAAATCGAATACCACAATTATTTTTAGTAGGCGTTGTTCTCTCTTAAATTTGGTTCTATTGGAATTTTCTAAGCATTATACCCTTAAAGCTCGAATTGACAAGACATAAAATCTTGAATTCGAGTTTTATAAGTTTGTACGCTTAAAATGTAAATAGTGAATATCATTCAAGAGTATTGTACAAGTTTCAAGTCACTCTTAAATAAAAAATTTGCAAGAAATGAAATCTTGAAATTTGAATTATAAATTTATAACACTTATAATTTCATGTGTCTGATGGCATATAAAGGATACCATCAGATCTCACGGTGTTAGGTTTTGGGAACCCGAATAATCTTGGTTTTGATGTTAACAAAACTTGTTATTGTGTTGCTACCATATTTCATCAAGTGTGCCGTTCATAGATCATAATTAAGAGCTTGATGAATTACAAAGAAGTAGCTTGAAAATATCAAGCTGGACCAAGACTGATATTCTGGCAGAGCGGATTGTTTCGATCATACCCCATAGCTCGGATATCAAAATGGCGTGCTTCTAAAGAGGTTGAACAGCCAACTCAAATACTAAAAGTAATTTCACAACAGATTGGCTAGTTAGAATTTTATCAAGGGGAAAAGATACGCCTGTAAGATCGAGTTGTACCGCGAAGAAACAACAAGCGAATGTCAGTATGTTGGGCATAACTCTTAGATCGCTTATCGGAACAAGACGATTCAGTATGGGTTGGAAAGCTAAGAAGAATACCTACAAGTCATCTTCAGGAGTTGAGAGTTGAATTGGAGTTTAAGAAGGCCAGAAGACGTCTACAAGTTGATGATCCTGCTGCTGAAACATGGAATGTTTCAGCATGCGCATGGTCTGGCATATCGAGCATCCCGATCTCATACAAACTTGGAATCAAGTGATTCTTGATTATTTGGAAAGCAAAGACAAAGGGCTACAACTTTTATGTTCATCACTTTGCCCAGAAATCAAAGAATCAAGAGCTACAAGCAACATATCGGAAGAGCAAGTTTATCAAGCTGTTTTGTATCAAGCTTGTCTTGCACCAGACTGATCCGACCAGACTGATCTGTCCAAGCTGATTGTCCAAGATGATCCGACCAGACTAATATGTCCAAGCTGATCCGGCCAGACTGATCTGTCCAAGACTGATCCGGCCAGTCTGGTCCGAAATACAAAAGTTGCCCAGAAACCAAAATATGACTGTTGCATGCTCGGGAATCGTGCAAAACCTTTCCCAACAGGCATATTTTTTGCGCCTAACGCATATATCATTGTTTGGGTATATATATACAAGTCTTGGAAGCTCAAATAAAAGGATTGAAGATCAATCCAAGCAAGATCAAAGCAAACCCACTTGGGATTCAAAATGGGCAGCTTACAAGAAGAGAACATCTTGAAAGAGAGCAAGCCCAGATTTTAGGCACCACTTACCTTCTATATCAGATCCATTGAGAGATCATTTGTGCCATATATATTCACTCTATTCATTGTATTTGAGAGCTTAATAGATGAGTGAATATCGTTGTAACAGTTGACGATTCATCACAATGATTGAGAGGTCTTTTTATGTGAGACATTAAGAACATACATAGTTGAGTTGCTAGGAGTTCTAGTTGGATGGGGAATGTCCAACTTGACCGGGTTTGTACAACGGGATTGTACAAATCAAAGCCTTCTAATTGATCCTTCCATGAGGTGGAAGAAGAGGAGACTTAGAAGGATTACACCACCTTCGAACTTCCATAAACAAATGCTTGTTTTTACTTGCATATCTTTAAATGTCTTTGAAATGGTTAATCGGTTTAGTGCTGGTTATGTCGAGTGTCTTCCGCTCAATTTTGTAACCTAACTCGATATAATCTCTCGATGCATCATTTCAAGAACACGAGCTATTGGAGCTCAAGTTAGTTGAATTGGATGTGGACTGGCCACCAACACTGATCGATCCTAACAAGTGGTATCAGAGCCAGGTTGTTCTTGGAAAGCATTTGAACCGATTTAGGCGGAAATCTTTTAAAGAAAATTTTTCACGAGCATTAAATTATTTTCATAGCATAAATTTCAAAATTTTGGGGTATGAAAATTTTTAGCATAAAATCAATTTCATTGTATTTATTTTGAGCGAAAATAATTTAAATGTTCAAATTTTTGTTCAATATGTTCCAAACTCATTTTAAGTTTAAAATTGTTATTTTGATATTTTTTTGTGACAATGTGCGAAGTATTTCAGCTTTTCTGGCAGCCTGTAGTGACTTTGGGAAAAATAGCTTAACTTCTTGCTCAGATGGCCAAATGACGAACCACTTTTTGTGTTGAAAACTAGACTCGTAGCATATCGCAGTGGTATAGGTCTTGCAATCTGATTATTCACGAGGAAAATCAGTTTATTCTGCAAATATAGACCATGTGTGCTGCCGCAAGAATGGAAAAATGGACATTGTTGGAGTTTTGTCAAGATAACCAAGGTTCATGTGCAAGCTATCAAAATAGGTTATTTTTGTTCAAATTAATCATGCATTGCATAATTGTTTAAAAAAAAAATTTATTTGAAATCGATCCCTTTCATCTCTCTTTGTTTGCCATTTTCATTTAATTCAATCTTTGAGGGAGAGAAAAATTTATTTGTCTTCCTTTTTGATTCACACAAAAAGGGGGAGAAATATGTTATTTTAAAAATATATTTCTTGTTATGCAACATTGTGTTTTAATGTTCATATTTTATCCAAGTTTTGTGATCATCAAAAATGGGGAGATTGTTAGGTTTTGGGAACCCGAATAATCTTGTGTTGAGCCTTAAACGCATTGTTGAGTTTAATGCTTAATTTATCTCCGAATTATTTATGAGTTTTGATGATCAACAAAACTTGTGTTTGTTATACTAATGTGTCTACTTAGTGTACATATTTAGTTGATTGAAAAGTGGATTGTTTGAAGGAAGTCAACTGTGCAAGGCATCGGGCAGATCGCCCCAAGCGATAGGTGCCAGGCAAGGCATCGCCACGCCCATCGACAGAGGCGATGGCGAGGAGAGCGTGCTACCAAGATCGCCCCAGGCGATGCTGACCATCGCTCCAGGTGATGGCAACCAATCAAGACTTCGCCCCGCACATCGACTGAAGTGACGCCGAGGACCGTACACATGGCAAGATCGCCTGAAGCGATGGGGAGAACGCTTGAGGCGATGAAGTGATCGCTTGAGGCGATGAATATTTCTGAGCAACCGAAGCTAGGGCATTGATTTTTTGTATCGATCGCCTGAGGCGATCAATGAATATTTTGACCATTGGTGGCCGACGATGGAGATCGCTTGAGGCGATGAGTGATTCAAGCCTTAAGTGTAGCAACGGCTAGTAGGAGCTTTGAGGGCCTCCTACACTATAAATATGGATGTTTTGGAGCATTTTGAAGACAAGAAACAAGTCTATAAACTACAAGAAAGCTTTGCTCATTCAAATTTTCAAATTTATTCTAGCATTGCAAACTTCATACATTTGTGTTGTATTCGAGTTTGTAATTTATTTCTTGTGTGAAGAGCTTGTGTTCTTCGTGTTGTTACACCATGAAGGTGTTATTCAATTTATTGTAAGGTCCTCCAACAGCGACGCAAGTTGGAAAATTGTATAAGTCATCAACAAGTAAAGTTGGTGCAAGTGTGTGGCTATCCTTCGAGCCCTTAAGACCAAGAAGACTCGTGAAGAGTGTGGGTAACTCGAGAAGAGTTTTGTGTGGCTATCCTTGGAGCCCTTAAGGCCAAGAAGACTCGTGAAGAGTGTGGTACTCGGGAAGAGTGTGTTATGGCTAACTTGGAGCCCTTAAGGCCAAGATCAAAGTTATTCTAGTGGAACCTCGGTTGGAAGTTATCTAGCCGGGAAAAGGAGACGTAGGCGATTCATCCCCGAACTTCTTTAACAAATTCTCTTGTCTTTATTGCTTTATGTATATTACGCATTTATTTATTTCTACTTATTGTTTATTTGTCGATTGACATCAAGTCTTCCACAGCACAAATTTGACTTTTTGCAAAAAAAATTTAAAAAGCTAAAGTAGCCAAGGAACCTCATTTACCCCCCCCCCCCCCCCTCTTTGGTTCCTACAAGGGGGATCAGAGCCATTTGATTTTTGTTTTAAATTAAAAAAAATTCTATGGCTTATCTAGCAAATGAGTTTGCTCAAGGTCAATCGATAAATCGACCTCCGCTCTTCACGGGAGATAACTACGGATAAAGAATAGAATTTCTCTATACATCCAATCCGTAGATTATGACATATGGAAGATTATTATAAAAGGTCCACACATTCCTTTAAAGAAAGTTGGTGGAATGAGTATTCCCAAAGAAATGGACGATTTTACAAGAGCGGATATGATTTTAATTTCTCAAAATGCTAAAGCTATTAACATTATGCTTTGTGCTTTAGATATGAAGGAATACAACCGGATATCGATGTATTCAACCGCGAAGGAAATTTGGGAAAAATTACAAATTTTTCATGAGGGCACAAACCAAGTGAAGGAGACAAAGATTGATCTATTGCAACTCAAGTATGAGACCTTCGAGATGGAGTCCGGAGAAAAAGTTAATTATATGTTTAGAAGGCTCACCCAAATCATAAATGAGCTTGCCCAACTTGGTGAGAAGTATCCTCCAAAGAAAATATGGAGAAGAGCCCTTAGAGCCTTACCACAAGAATGGGATGCCAAGAAGACGGCTATCATTGAATCCAACAAAGGAGATAGTGCGTCATATGATCTTGACGAACTCCATGGAACCTTGGTGACCCATGAGCTTGAAGTGTCAACCTGGAAGGGAATAAATGAGGAAGATAGATCCATAAGAAATGGGATAGCCTTGGTCGGGAAGAAAGAACAATCCGATGATGAAGATGATGAAGATGATGAAGAGATGATCTTGTTCACAATAAAGTTCAAGAAATTCTACAAAAAATAGAACAAGCCAAAGACCTCCGGTGCCACCAAACATGATTCCAAAACAAGAGGTAACATGTTATAATTGTCAATATAAAGGTCATTATGCTAATGAATGTCCTAGGAAGAAGAATGAGGATAAAGGGAAGAAGAAAGCTCTAACAGCCATATGGAGTGATAGTGACTCCGATGAAGAAGAAGCAACAAACCTTTGTCTCATGGCCAAAGATGATGCAAATGACGAAGAAGAGGAAAGCGACGATGAGGTACCATCGTTTGATGAATTATTAGATTCCTATCATGAGTTTATTGATGTTCTTGGCAAAACCAAGATGAGTAACGAATTACTCAAACTTGAGGTAGCCAAGAGAGATGAGGAAAACAATTCATTGAAAAATGAATTAAGTTCTTTGAAGAGATCTTTTTGCAAGTTTAGTGATAGTAGTTCAAAGATGAATGAATTGCTTGGCTTGCAATGTTGTAGCTTCGATAAAGTCGGACTAGGCTTTTCAAGCAAATCTAAAACTTTTTCAAGCTTGTTGGCTAAAGCCAAGCATAATTCCCCTACTTGCACTTATTGTTGTAAAGATGGTAGTACAAAGTATAAATGTAGATTTGCTAAAAACCAATACAAACCTAACAAGAGGTGGAAATGGATTCCAAAGGCATCATTGAAAGCTAACCCGCAAGGAATCAAAAATTAAATGGGTACCAAAGATCCTCCAATTGTTAACTTGTTTTGTAGGAACAACAAAGAAATGGAGGATGAAGTCACTAGCACCTCAAGGGAGGAAATCATATTATGAACCACAATAGAAGAAGCGCGAGGTATAGGACCAATGACAAGAACGTACTCTTGTCATCAAAGGTAAATTTATTTTGTGCATTTAAGAGTGAAAATTTTCATTGGCACAAATTAATTGTGACCAATAAATTATGAAGCTCAATATTTATTGATAGTAAACTGCATTTCCCCTTAGCATATGGATATTTAAATTGTGTTGATGCATGATTTATGCTTATCTCTTTATGGTAAATATATTGATGTGCCATTAAGTTCAATTTGAATATGCAATGTGAAAATCAATAAAATATGATTATGCATGTTTTAAGTGTTTAGATGCTCTATCTTGGATCATAGAAATATGGCCTAAGAATTTCATGTATTGTTTCTATGGCCTTAATGATTCTATTCTCATTATCTTATCAATTGTTTATAATGATGCATTGAGCTATTTAATGTCTATTGGGCATGAATGCATGAACTCTTGGTAGAACATATGCACACTTTGTAAAATTTAGAATTCATTGTTGATTACCTTAAACGCATGTTTGTCTTCCTCTCAATGTTTTAATCTTATGCTTGTTATTGTTATTACATGCTTGATGAGGAACATGCACTAATTGTTAAAATATTGCTACGTGTCAACATATAATTTATGTTATGTGTATTTGAATCTTTGTGCTTTTTGATTATCACAAAAAGGGGGAGAATTTTGTGATAAACTTGAAGCTTAATAAATGCATGGTTTGAGGGGGAGAGTTTTTGTATGCATGGTTTGAGGGGGAGAGTTTTTTGCATTATGCTTTACTTGGTTATACTTGTATGTGCTATGCAATTGTTAAGGGAGAGTATTGTTTCTTGTTTACTCATATTTCATGAATATTACATCTTCAAGTTTATCAAGTTTTGTGATCATCAAAAAAGGGGAGATTGTTGAGCCTTAAACGCATTGTTGAGTTTAATGCTTAATTTATCTCCGAATTATTTATGAGTTTTGTTGATCAACAAAACTTGTGTTTGTTATACTAATATGTCTATTTAGTGTACATGTTTAGTTGATTGAAAAGTGGATTATTTGAAGGAAGTCAAATGTGCAAGGCATCGGGCAGATCGCCCCAGGCGATGGTAACAATCGCCCAGGCGATGGGTACCAGGCGAGGCATCACCACGCTCATCGACACAGGCGATGGTGAGGCAAGCGTGCTACCAAGATCGCCCTAGGTGATGCTGACCATCGCTCTAGGCGATGGCAACCAATCAAGACTTCGTCCCGCACATCGACTGAAGTGAAGCCTAGGACCGCGCGCATGGCAAGATCGCCCGAGGCGATGGGGAGAACTCCTGAGGTGATGCAGAGTTCGCTTGAGGCGATGAATATTTCTAAGCAACGGAAGCTACGACATTGATTTTTGTTCGATTGCCTGAGGCGATCAGCGAAGATTTTGACCGTTGGTGCGCGGCGATGGAGATCGCCCGAGGCGATGGCTGAAGCGATGCAGGAGTGATTCAAGCCTTAAGTGTAGCAACGGCTAGTAGGAGCCTTGGGTCCTTCAATTTATTGTAAGGTCCTCCAACAGCGACGCAAGTTGGAAAATTGTATAAGTCATCAACAAGTGAAGTTGGTGCAAGTGTGTGGCTATCCTTGGAGCCCTTAAGGCCAAGAAGACTCGTGAAGAGTGTGGGTAACTCGAGAAGAGTTTTGTGTGGCTATCCTTGGAGCCCTTAAGGCCAAGAAGACTCATGAAGAGTGTGGTACTCGGGAAGAGTGTGTTGTGGCTAACTTGGAGCCCTTCAGGCCAAGATCAAAGTTATTCTAGTGGAACCTCGGTTGGAAGTTATCTAGCCGGGAAGAGGAGACGTAGACGATTCACCGCCTAACTTCTTTAACAAATTCTCTTGTTCTTTATTGCTTTATTTATATTACGCATTTATTTATTTCTTCCTATTGTTTATTTGTCGATTGACATCAAGTCTTCCGCAGCGCAAATTCGACTTTTTGCAAATTCATTTTAAAAAGCTAAAGTAGCCAAGGAAACTCATTCACCCCCCTCTTCGGTTCCAACATCTTGGTTTTGATGTTAACAAAACTTGTTATTGTGTTGCTAACATATTTCATCAAGTGTGCAGTTCATAGATCATAATTAAAATCTTGATGATTTAGAAAGAAGTAGCTTGAAAATATCAAGCTGGACCAAGACTGAAATCCTGGCAGAGCGGATTGTTTCGATCATATCCCATAGCTCGGATATCGAAATGACGTGCTTCCAAAGAGGTTGAACAGCCAACTTGAAATATTAAACGTCATATTTCATAACAGATCGGCTAGTTCGAATGTTATCGAGGAGAAAAGACGCCTGTCAGATCGAGCTGTACCACGAAGAAATAGCAAGTTGTTACAGTAAGCGACTATCAGTATGTTGGGCATAACTCTTAGCTTCAGTATGGGTTGGAAAGCTAATAAGAATACCTAGAAGTCATCTTTAGGAGTCGAGAGCTGAATCGGAGTTTAAGAAGGCAAAAAGACGTCAGCAAGTTGATGATCCTGCTGCTGAAGCATTGAATGTTTCAGCATGCGCATGGTCTGGCATATCGAGCATCCCGATCTCATACAAACTCGGAATCGAGTGATTTGTGATTATTTTGAAATCCAAGACAAAGGGATACAACTTTCATGTTCATCACTTTGCCCAGAAATCAAAGAATCAAGAGCTACAAGCAACAGATCGGAAGAGCAAATTTATCAAGCTGTTTTGTATCAAGCTTGTCTTGCACTAGACTGATCCGACCAGACTGATCTGTCCAAGCTGATTGTCCAAGATGATCCGGCCAGACTGATATGTCCAAGACTGATCCGGCCAGTCCGGTCTGAAATACAAAAGTTGCCCAGAAACCAGAATATGCTCGTTGCAAGCTCGGGAATCGTGTAGAACCTTTTTCAACTGGCATATTCTCACGTCTAACGTATATATCATTGTTTGGGGCTATATATACAAGTCTTGGAAGCTCAAATAAGAAGATTTAAGATCAATCCAAGCAAGATCAAAGCAAACCCACCTGGGATTCAAAATGGACAGCTTACAAGAAGAGAACATCTTGAAAGAGAGCAAGCCCGGATTTTAGGCAACATTTACCTTTCTATATCAGATCCATTGAGAGATCATTTGTGCCATATATATATCCACTCTATTCATTGTATTTGAGAGCTTAATAGATGAGTGAATATCATTGTAATGGTTGATGATTAATCACAACCGATTTAGAGGTCTTTGTATGTGAGACATTAAAGAACATACATAGTTGAGTTGCTAGGAGTTCTAGTTGGACGAGGAATGTCCAACTGGATCGGGTTTGTACAACGAGATTGTATAAATCAAAGTCTTCTAGTTGATCATTGTATGAGGTGGAATAAAGGGAGACGTAGAAGGATTACACCACATTCGAACTTCATTACACCACATTCGAACTTCCATAAACAAATGCTTGTTTATGTACTTTACTTGCATATCTTTAAATGTCATGGTTAATCGGTTTAGTGCTGGTTATGTCGAGTGTCTTCCGCTCGATTTTGTAACCGAACTCGATATAATCTCTCGGTGCATCATTTCAAGAACATGAGTTATTGAAGCTCAAGTTAGTTGAACTCGTATGTGGACTGGCCACCCACCCCGATCGATCCTAACACACGGGCTGAGAAAGATCAGGATAAGGTCAGTTTTTACGTCCAATGGGACCTACTGATATGTTGTCATGCCGCTTGGCCTCAAGAATGCTGGTGCCACATATCAGATGTTGATGGACATGATGTTTGCAGAACAAATTGGGAAGAACATTGAGGTGTATTGTAAGATCCCAAATCCTAATCCAAAATATCATAAATAATTATGATATGACCCGACATTAAAGAGCTGGATTTTATAAAAATTCAACCGAGTTTCCCAGTAAGTGGCCTACCAAAAATACATGTCACAATTAAAATTCCTCAAGCTACATCATCGATATCCAACTCTGAACCAAAATATTGCAATCCAACAACAACGATAGCAATATTTCTAAACCATTACACTATGGACATCTAGCTCAACTCTGTCATGTCACTCTTCTATACTCGTCAACTCTATCTCCTCTCCATGCTTTCCCAAAAGCTAGACATGCCACATGTTTCCACATAAATAGCCTTATATAGGGTGAGCATACAAACAATTATAATAACAATTTTAACGAATATACAATTCATAATTTACAGAACATAATGCTGTAAAAGTAACAAGATAGTCCCTAGCATAATAATACAGTATGACATCTCTCAAGATGTTCCTGTACTCACAATTTCACAATTATCAATTTAATAATAATCACCACAGTGGTTCGTTATGATCAACATATCAACATACATTATCGGGAAAATACAAAAAAATACCCTATAGTTTGGTCCAATATCCACTTTGCAACAATTGTTTTAACAATTATAGTTTACATCACCAATTTTCATAATTATAACACTTTGCATCATCTTGACTCGATTTGTGTATTTATCAAAAATCTCTCTCCTCATTTCATCAACGCCTTATATATTAAAACTTAGAGCCATTGGAACTTACAATTTTTTTAAAAAACAAAATAAATATTTTGGGTGTCAACATTCCATTTTCCTTAATCGTTAACTAGAGAGTTTCGATACTAAAAATATTATTTTTTTGTTTTTTAAACCTTTGGAATAACTAGCTTAAATGAATCTATGTTTGTAGGGCTGGGATTGGGTCGGGTATTATGGGATTTGGGTGGTTCGGATCGGGTACCCAAAAGTTTTGGTACCTCTAAGAACTCCCCGATTCTCGACCCGAAATTCCAGGTACCCAACATTTCGGGTACCCAAAATTGACGGGTACCCGATTTTGTGCTGGAATATTGGTTTTCCTTTTTTTTTTTTCTAGAATCGTATTCTCCAGATTTTAAGAAAGAAAAGGTGCTCGAAAATAAAAAGGAAACGACTGGTTTCTACCTAGGGAGCAAGAGGAAGCCATTGATGGCGAGCTTTCAAATCCCTAAACGGCTAAACCCTAATTAGCATTTGATATTTTGACATCTAATTATGTAAGCCTCAGCCTTTTCGGGTTGGACAAAGAATTTTATTTACTAATTAATTGGAAGACCGACTGACTACTGACAAAAAACTAAAATCTTGCAACGAAGATATTAGGTGCATCGAAGCCCCCGAAATCCCGTAGAGTGCTGAGTGAGCACTGCTGAGCACTATGTTTTTGTTTTTATTTTTATATTTGGAACCAGATCGGGTACCAGATTCCCGACGGGGCCCAAAAAAATACCCAATTCCTGAACCGAATTACTCGGGTCGAGAATCAGGTATTAACCCGATATCTGATTTTTCCCAATTTGTCTGTCCCGATTGGGTTTGGTCGGGTATCCGAATACCCTACCCGAACGCCCACCCCTATAAGTTTGAGTATGTAAGGCGATGATCGAATGTGGCGATAATGCTTTGAAAAAAATACAAAATCGAGTCCAGATGATGCAAAGTGTTACATTTCATGAAGATTGAGGATGTAAACTATAATTTTTCAAACAATGGTTGTGAAATGAAATTTGGACCAAACTATATGATGTTTTATGTAATTTTCCCTACATTATTTCCTCTAGCAACATACTATATATCATAATAACACTTTTCTCATAATAAGGCAGCACATATAATACGCATTGCTAATATACGACAATACATATAATACCCATCACTCGTATACGACGGCATATATAATACCCATCGCTCATATATGGTGGCACATATAACAGCCATCACTTGTATATGACGGCACATTATTGTGATGCATGGTAATGAATTAGGAGAATTTATTAAATAAATGACTTTGAAGTTAAATTAGTTGGGATAATTGTAACTTAGCAAATATTATTGAGACGAGGACCAAATTATTATGGAAGTAAAGTTAGAACTAAATGGCAAATATTGAACTTTTAACATCTACCTCTTCACACATTTCACACAATCTCACCCACTAAAAATCGGTCACTACACACTTCCCTCCCCAACTTGTCTCCTCTAGCAAGATTCAAGGCAATATCACGCATTTGGACCCAAATCCTTAGCGGTTTTTGTAAGAAGTAAGTTATTTATGTTTTGAAGTTAATTTTATTGAAGTTTTATGGTAATTTTGTAAGATGTTGGAATAATGATTTTGGGGGATTTTTTTGATGATGATTTCTTGAATGTGTTGATTATATGTTAATGTATGCAGTATTGTTTGTTGATGAAGAGTTGTGAGTGTGTGGATAAGAGGATTTGATGTTGGGGGTATGGGGTGAGTGTGTTGAGGTTGAAAAAGGGGTTAAAATAGAGATTTTTCGAGTAACAACATCGACCGATCGAATTGTAGAGTGAACCGGTCGATCAGTCAAGGGGCGTAGCTAATGTTGGAAAATCTGTTCAATACCAAACAACCGGGAGAGCCGATCGATCGATAGGTGGAGGTGAGCGATCGATCGGTGGAGGTGAGAGGTCGATCGGTCGCCGTCAAAATCCCAAAATTTGAAAATTGTTCTTATTTTGAATAATTTGGTGTATACTAGGGTTATTCCATGAATTTCATCATATTATGGATCATGAGTACTTACACTGGGAATTGAAATATCTTATCTCGTGAAATGATAATATTGTACTAATATGAAATTGTTGAAATTGTATAGATCGTCACGAGCATCAGAACAAAGGTGAGGATAGCTTCATTTTGATTCTGGACAATCAGGTACGTAGAAACGTACAAGCATAATTAGTACTTGGTGATGTACGAAAAAGTATGGTACGTGGTAATTTGATGATTATTATATTATGAGATGTCGATCTATGAAAATGATAAGTGAATATACAGAATGAAAATATGTGTTTAGTTGAAATGATACATTAGTTCTGGTTGAGTTATTTATCTTATGTAATAGTGGGGTTCAAAGTTCCACTATATACGCACAGTGGGGTCAAAGTGCACTAGGGGGTGGTGTTAAATGGTCCCTAATATAGTGGGGTTCAAAGTGTCTACTGTTGCAGATTTGAGCGGGGTTAAAGGGTGCTAATATAATGGGGTTCAAAGTGCCACTATATATGCTCAGTGGGGTCAAAGTGACAGATTTGAACGGGTTTAAAGTACCAATATTATATTTAGTAAGCGGGGTCAAAGTGCCACTAATTGAATGGTGAAATGTTGGTGAGTCAAAAGTGTCAAGTTGACAAGTATTGTGTTTGGAATAACTATATTCAATGTGATAGTATAGAATTGTGTAAGATTAAATGTGATATCCAGTAATTATTTGTATTGAACCCGGAGTGGCTATAATCCTTAATGGATTTAATTGGGAGTAATTATGAGATAAGTATTGTGTTGAGACTCCCGGTGATTTTAATCCGGTATCGGGATTGTCAGATCCAAGGGTTGAGATTTTAGTCTCATTAAGGTGTAAACCTTGCAATTGTGTTGGTAGTGGGATCTGGAGTTTGGGTGCTTTGGATTGAGATTGGTAATGAAAATAGTGAGTGTGATATAATTATTGAACACAAATGATTTTTTATGAGTCAGAGTGCGAATATTTGAGACTCGGATTTTTGGAGCCTTGGTAGTATATATACCAAGTGGGCTCGGTATTCAGTCATTTCCCTCTCCTCCCTCTCTCTCCTCTCCCACGTTTCCCCCCTTTCTTTCCCTTTTCCCCTCTTTCTCTTTTGATGGAGAAATCGTGGACGCTCGACTTCGGGGCGTGATTTCTCGAAGATAATTGGGTAATGTTCTTCCCCTCACCTTTATCTTCGTTGTGAATGTGGTTTGTTGAGTTTGGTTGGGTATAGTAATGGATTTGGGTTTTGGGGATTTTTGGTAAAAATGTTAAAGTGTTGTTTTGGGCATTTTTATTGACTTTAAATGGAGTATTTGGGGGTTGTGAAGGTGTTGGGGGTGTTGGTTATGATTTTGGGTGTGAAAAACGCCATTAAAGCAAAGTTTTTTTCGGAAAATCGCAGGTCGCGATCGATCGCGGCTTGGCGCTGATCGATCGCGACATTACGCTGGATTTTGGAGACGATGTACAGTACCCGCGATCGATCGCGAGAATCTACTGATCGATCATGGCGAGGCATGCGATGTTGGCGATCGATCGGCGTTAAGTGACGACCAATCGCGGAGGTTGAATTTTCGGGCAGTAAGATATCACGATCGATCGCGAGAAAGGGTGATCGATCGCGGCCCCTGTTTCTTTGGTTTTTCAAACTTTTGTTAAAAGTTAGGATTTTGGAATTGGGGTTTGTTTGGTAATTTTTCGGGACGATGTCTACATTCCAAGGGGAATAATACGCTTTAAAATAAAATGGTTAGGGTTGAACTTTATTAAGACGTACTACTTGTTTGATTAATCGGTAACTCATTGGACATTAAGTTGGGATGGCTTGAGTAGTACGCATAATTCATTATGGTAGTTAATCATCGTGGTAGGATGATGTATTTGGGGGTTGTGTATATGATATCCCTGAAATTAATAATGTGCTTTATGGTTTCTAGTAATTAATTATGGTGTTATGATTATTAGTATGGTTGAGAAATGTATAGTTATGCGGTGGGCATGAACTTGTACTACATTTCAGGGTGCATGAGATGCATAGTGGGGGAAGTGGTGTTTTGGCATGATTTATTGGGCTTTGTTCTAGTGATGTAGAAAAATCATGTTAATTGTTGTTATGGTGCATTTAGTGAGCAAATGTTTTAAAATATCATGTAGGAATATTTTCTACATCATGCTAATTAATTTGGACATCATTTTAATTTTTATTCCCCACTTCTCACTACACCCCTCCCCCCTTTTTATTCACTCTTACCTCCCCATCACTCTCTCAAAAATACCCAAACCCTTCCCCAAACCTATTTTGATCGATCAAAGAAGAGAAAAGAGGAGAGGAAACTTGGAAGCTTTTAAATCCTTGAATCTTGCTAGGAATTAAAGCTTAAGTGGTAAGAATCTTGTTAGTTGTATGTTAAACATGTTGGTTTGAGTTGGGTTTGTATTTTCGGGGAAAAAATGGGTTTGTTTTGAAATATGTTATTTGTTGTGGGATATGGTTTTTATGAGGTGTTATTGGTTGATTTATTTTGCAGTTATGATGTTGGGTTGTAAAGATGTGGTTTTTGTGGTATTAGCATAGATATTATGCACAAAAATGGTGTTTTCTCGCTTTTGCAGGACTCGCTGATCGATCGGTGCGGAGCCACCGGTCGATCGCGCGTATGAGGAACTGAACAAGGATGTTGCAGCCTGTCTCTATCGATCGGTGGAAGTTCCCGATTGATCGACGAGGCTCCTCGATCGATCGGTGATGCCATCTCGATCGATCGAGCAAGGCAGCGATATGGTGCCAAAATCTGATCGCCTCGCGATCGATCGCGAGCTTGGGCCGATCGATCGCAAGGCATGAATAGTTTAGATTTTTGAATTTTTTTTATGGGATTTTTTTTATTGGACTATTATATGGCTTCTAATATTGAATTGTGCAACAGTGTAGATGTGATGACCTGAGATTAGGGATGTTAATCCCGGAGTGTTAATAACCTCTAAAGTTGTTTTACGTGGCGATTTGGAGTTTAATCGCGGTGTTGGGCCTTCTGGGCTCGTTTATTTGAGTAGTTGGGATCGTTGGATTCCGAGGTTGAGATTGTATTCTCATTACGGTGAAAAACCTAAGATGGCAAGGTTAATGTTTAATTAAGACTTTGATATCATAACCTAGCCTACTCTCCACATAGCTCTCGGCCTCCTCTCACTCGACCGAAGGCTCATGGCCGCCACCCTCCTCTCGGCCGCCGTTGATCCCCTTTGGTGTTTGATTGGTAGTCGTTGATCGGTTTAGAACCGGGAGTTCTGTTTTGGTTCAACAATAAGTCTACCAACTTGTTCTTGAACGTCCCTTGTTCGATTAATCGTGTGGATACCGTTGAGGCAAGACCTTGGAGGTGTTGCTCGTGACTCGGAATCGTTGGACGTGGTGCTCCGTGGAATCTACTCAAACGCGCTACAAGGGTGAGACCTTTATTCCTTTATCCGATATGATAACATATGTATAGATCCGGTATCATGTAATTCATATTTTATTTATTTCGCTGCGTTGCTATGCATGATGGATTACTTACAGAAGATTGAGATCGAGAGATAAATCACATACGAGTGGTAGCTTTGGGTTGTTTAGTCTAAAGTTAGTGGTTTTTTCATAAAGCGCATTCAATATTAAATTGTTAATGAAGTGAACAAGAGTTACTTGTTGTAATTTAATGTTAGACTTAATATAGCTCGAGAGAGTATATTGAATAAATTCGGAAAACCCATCACCTTAGAGATGTATGGAGAAAGAATTGTAAGAGTTGGGTTAGGTGAATCATATTCTTGATAATTCTTTCTTGTGGCCTTTCTCGTGATCGTCGATTATTTTGGTTGGATTATAGTAGTTTAATTTAGTTTAATTATTAATTAATTATCGTAGATTAAATATAGTTAAAAGTAATCTTATTTGGTACTTGCTTGTTAGCCCCTGTGGGTTCGACAATCCGTATTCTTCCTATCTATACTAAAACTTGACACCCTGCACTTGCGGTCTGAAATCGCTAGATTGGAATTAATTGTTTAAAATAAAAGCGATCAACCAAGTTGTGGAAAGCTTAATTTTGGAAAGAAATTGGTTAACAAATTCAATGCCACGAAGGACAAGTCGAAAAAAGAAAAGTAACAAAAGCTCGAGGACTAAAGAATAAAATTGGCACTCTAAAGCCAAGAAGATTTGGGAAGATCTTTAGCAGATTTTAAATAGATTTTGGAGGTTTTTTGAAGAGTTTTGAAAAGGAAATAATTGAATATAAGATATAAGATATAAGATATAAAGCAATTTAAAGATTTCAAGAAGAAGGAAGATGGCTCTAAAAAGGAGAGGGTGAAAGCTTATCATGAGAAATATTATTTTAAAGGAGATTATGTTGACTTTTTAAAGAAAGAGACGAGAATTGCAATCTTGAAGGGATATTGACTTGACTTTGTATAAATACCATATCAACTCTCTCTCACACCACATAATTTTTTCATCAGACTTTCTCTCTTCAACACACATCCCGTACATCATATTTCGTGGAAGAACTGCAAGGGAGCTGGAGGAATACGTCGAGGAACACACGCCAATCATTGAGATTTTCTATTCATTGATTTATTATTTTGCTTTTCATGAATTCAAACGTTAGCTTTTCTTTTGTTTAAGTTTTATGGAGTAGATTTAATTAGACTAAGGTCATGATAGGGCCAAGACAAGTTGTTTTTGAAAAATTTGATTTTAATTCAAGTTTATTATTTATTTTAATTTATTGATTGATGTCGTTTATCATGTATGCTTTTAATCTGGCCAATTAATTTGCATAATTGTTGGTTAATCTAAAATCCGAAGGTGGTAGATTAATATCTGATTCACTACATCACTCAACATATAGTAAAATCGACTGAGATATAATTCAATTTCTATACGCGACTTTAGGTTTAAAAATTGATATTCCATAGCACTTATGCAATTAGATCTAATTAAATTCAATTAGGAATAATTGAACTGTTAGATTTATTAGGTTTATTAACTCGATGAATCGTTTAATAAATAAGATAGGGGATTTCGTCGTGAATTGAATAATTAGTTAATTGGATTTTAACTTTGATACGTGAAAATAACTTGGCTCGGTACCATTGTGCGCCTTGATCGTTTTTACAAATTTGAATTTCCTTACACGAAATCCTCTTAGTAGCCGATAGTTTTGATCTTCGATTTTTAGTGCTTTAGCTCAATTATTTAATTTAGCTGTATATATCAATCCATCATCTTATATTATATTAGCCTTATTTAAGAGAATAATTCATATTCTAGTAATTAAACATTGATCTCTGTAACGACTCAAAGTCATAATCTCGACATTAGTGCATACAATCATATCATTAAGGGATTCAATTAATATATTTCTTAAATATAGCATATCTTGCATATAAATTTCCGAAACATCCCTACTCGATTCTTCGACACAACTTCTTTTCATATATGTATGCACTCGCCATTGCACTAATCATATTATCAATTCATCATGCAATGTTCTTAACTAAATTGCATGCAATACTCGAATGAAAATAGAATTATAAAGAATGTTTATACAATCCACATACACCTATCTCCATACTCACATACGAGCATTTAATAAATGAATATGTATCTATTGTATAAATTCATCATTCTAAACCAATATTGATACCTCTCTCCTATGAGCATCCTCATCATATCTCGGACTCCTTTCCAGTACCACTGCCATAAATGTTCTACCTGTTTCAATAGAAACAGCTTTACACGAGAAGAGCATACTAACAACATAATCTCAATATTATCGAATGCATAATTAATAATTTACAGAATGTAAAGCTGCAAATTTAGATAATCCTTATATATGCCATAACCATATGTGATCTCCCATGATGTTAATGTTCTCACAATATCCAAGATCGTCAACTTAAAAATCAACTACATCATTACAATGATTTACTGTATTCATATTCAAAACCGCCAATTCCATAATCAATAACAGTTAAATCATTACAAAAATGATTTACAGCAATCGAATATATCTCAATCAACAATTTCATAATTATGATTCATCATATCATATCGCTCGCTCAACAGCTGCGGAACTCTAACATCTCGCACGCTCAATAGCGGCGGCACATAACTATTGCTCGCTCAATATCGGCAATATCATACTCATAGCACGCTCAACAACGGCATCACTATAATTCATAACACATACCAATTCATCGCAACAATAATATATATTATTCGTTAACCATAACAATATTTACCTATGCTCGTACTTCACACGTACCTTAAAGTCGATAACATATTTGAGACATCCTCAACCATCAGAGGCCCATGCAGTATCTATATTGAGTATCAATTCAATATTAATATCTAATCAATAACTCTCACAATTTACCACATATATCATATAAACTCGTCATGCCTTGTATCATACTCAGTCATAAATTAACATACTCTGTATACTACTCAAACCATCTCATTTTATCATTTATCAATTCGAGTCATCAATTAACCAAAGCATGTAGTATATACGTTTATAAGGTTCATCACATATGACATTATTTCATTGTTCGTGGTTTCCTTAGAATATCATAATTACCATGCGAGTCAATCACAAAACACCACATCTCAAATTTCCAACAATATAATGACTTTTAAATATTTTAGAGCTCGCGACCGTTCGGTCATAGCCCATGATCGATCGCGTGTTCATCACCAAAAAATTCAAGTTTCGTTCTCCCGCGATCGATCGCCAACCATCTCGCGATCGATCACACCGAGTATTCATTGCCACAAATAGGATCGACCTCGCGCAATCAATCGACCAATGCTTCGTGATCGATTGCGAGGCTTTGTATTTGCAAGAAAACTCCATTTTTCAAGCACCAAGCTCGAATCCAACTTAAACAAAAACCATATTTTTACCAATAATTCAACCAATAAATGCTAAAACACCATAATAACAACATATCATCCAAATAACTCCAACATAACATGAATCTACCATTCTTAACCATAAATCATAAAAATCCATCAACAACTCAAAATACTTACAAAAACCATAATTCTTTCCCTCTTTGATCTCAAAAATCAAACTCCAAAGACATTAACAAAGCTACTCCAAGCTCCACAAAGATCAAAGAGAAGGAAGGAGAGAAGAGGGTTTGGGAGAGAAAAGTAGAGATTAGTGGGTGTAAAATTGAGTTGGTATATGTTTTTGTGTGGATTGGCATGTAAGTGCCTTATATAACTCAATGTACCACTTAACCAATTCAATAACACATCAACGCACCAACATGAATATTTATCTTCTAATCCATGTTATTTAATTTCTTTTTATCAATTTCATCATTCTACAAACAATCTCATGATTACTTTATATATTCTAACCATATTTAGTTTATCTCCAAAACCGAGTTCAAATATCATTCCGTAATTATCTCATTACAAAAATCAACTGATAATGCACATAGTTATTTTTTAGTAACACATTTAATTCAAGCTCATAATTTTCTTCATCATTATCATAATTAATCTCAAACGTTTAGGAATAAATAATTATGATTCCAACATACAATTCAACTACACTCGATTTATCTAAAAATGGAGTCCAACTGCAAAACAATGTTCATCCATAACTACCCAATTGTTACATTCAACTCTATCTAATCAATGTGATTAAATTACAGGCACCACAATCTCTGTGGGTACGACTTGGACTCCATCCGTTTATTTTATAACTTGACCTAGTACATTTGTTAATTTCCCAACCGAAATAACCAGTCAGTGGGTCCACCCCTGCACTCGCCACTAGCCAACCCCACAACAACGTCAAAATCGAACGGACCATTGGTGACTAAAAAGACACCGGAGTCACAGTATAACCAACATGACCGTAATTCTTGAGAAAAATTTGGCAAGGAAAAGGAAGAAACAACGGCGCCACTATGGCAGCTCCACCGAACAAAGATCCTGATGCCTACCAGAACAAGTGGATGACCTAGAGCCATCTTAAACTCAACGGAGAAAAAGGAGTGACATTGACCCAAAAGCAACATTTCCAGAAACACACAATAAGCAAAGAAACATCCAATAGAAACAGAAGGAAACACACACACAAACCAAACAAAACATCAAAACTAATTTATTTGCACATATATAAAAGTTAGCTCAAGATGAAAATCCTAGGCCCGTCTCTAACAACGAAAATATATAAATTCAAAAGAGAAAATATATAATTAGGAAAACATCAATCAACTCGATCAAAACTTCAAATCGAAGTAGTAAATAAAGAGAAAATTTCGTAAAATATCCAGGTTCAAATTTCATTTAGATGTACAAGTATTGGTAGATACTTCTCCATGTATGTATATGTATGTAGTAATAGAGTATACATAGAAAACTTGTCAAATTAAGGTTGGAGCAGACAAGGCAAAGAGGAGTATAAGAAGAATAAAATCGTTAATTTTTAATTTTTTTTTGGCAACAACAGTTTGTACTTGTACTTTGACATTAACACTAGCCATTTAAAAACAAAACTTATGATCCAACTCAGATACATTGGTTCTTTTGAAACATTGGTTCTTTTGAAAAATAATGTAAAAAATACAATCAATTTAAAAAACGCTGTAAATGACATATGCTTTGTAGTGGTACTTCACGTGCTCATGCTAATTTCATCTCCATCTTTTCAATTATTTTTTATAATTTCATTGCAAGAAACTCAAAAGGACTGTTGAAATTTGTTATCGTAGCAAGATTTCAACTACATTTTTTATGAATTTGACTTTTTTTTGTCTTTTTTTCTTTTATCTATTAGATCATAATCTTTATTTTGTAGCCGATGAAAAACAATAATGAGATGAAAGACTCTCTGTTTGAATATGTGTCCTCCGTAATCAATATGTTGACACATTCAAAAAAAAAAAAGATATGTCCCATTTAAATGTATTTTCATTAAAAAGTGGATTTCCAAATTTAATAAATTATTGATAGCATAAAAATATAAATATATTATATTATTATTTAAATATTTTTATATTTATTTTTTATATAATAAGTATCAAAGCTATGCAACATTAATGCACTCTTGGACGAATAGTAATGAACAATAGCTTTGTCCTTTTCTAATTTTTCTGTTGGGACCTATTATTTTTTTATTGGCTTCTTTTATTTTTCCATTTTAGGCCTCATTTATTTTTGGGGGCCGAACTTTTGTTTTCTTGCCTTTCCTTCATAGGCCAACTGCTCCGTACATTTGAATTAATAATTCAACTGTTGCTCCGTGGTTTGGGCCCTGAGGTACGATAAGAGGCGGAGTTATAGCTGTTGCTCTGTGGTTTGGGCCTTGAGGTATGTCAAGCTATAATATGAATTGGGGTGGGCTTCAACCACCGATCCAATCCCAAAGTTAGTATAGCTATATATTTATGGGGAAATTACATGGAAGTCCACTTTGGTGATACAAAATCTACTTAAATCTTGAGAAAAAATCTTAGTGCATAAAAAGCCAAATTGGAAACAATTGTGTTGAAATAAGTCCACTTTTCAAATTTTCAAATCAATTGGGTGTTTTATGATGATTCTTTTACCCCTCAATAGTTTGATATATTGCATTCTATCCTTTAGACTTTTGTTTAAATTACAAAGAAGTCTATATATAATATTTAATTATCTTTTATATCCTTATATTTATAAAAAGCAACATTTAACATCGTCTTTTACAAGTCCCCGTTTTTTGCGATCCTTGGCACAAAATGGTATCAGAGCCTAGGTTTATTCTGGAAATACTATGATAATATCTTGAATATTAATTTGTAACCTATACGGAGGAGACGATTCAAGAAAAATATGGACCCGAACGTTTGTTCGAAGTGTCATTCTTACAGGTGGTATTTCCAGAAATTGGAAAAACTAAATCAAAAGCATATGGCAGAAGCTCAACGCTTCAACCATAAGTGGAAACACTTACGAGGAACGGGTTTATGCACTCCAAGCATAAATCATTACAAGAAATTGGAAAGAATGGCGAAGAGGCTTCATCAAGTGAACCTCAAACTTCAGTTCCAGTTAACCGAACTTCAGGAGGACAATCATCTTGAACACGAGGACGTTGTACCAGACCCCAATGATCCAACAGGGTCCGGACCGGATGAATAAGATGGGTGAGCCAACCTTTCGAGAAATCGAGCCCGATTCTTCTAAGATTTCCCAAGATCTTAGAGAGATCCAAAAGACAGTGCAGCGCTATGGATATCTTCAATACCATGTCCCTACACAAATCCATCAGATCCAGAGTCAGATGGAGACCATGATTAAACATCAGAAGGAGATTCTTGAAAACCTTCAAGATGTTCAATCCCGAGTAAAGGAATTGGAGTCAAGGCCCAGTCCTACAGGAAGAAGAAAAGGAGGATGGTTGCCACCATTTTACGGAACAGAACCCCTTTTACACCAAAAGGGGAAAGCAGAGGAGGTCTGAAGGCCGTTAACTGAGTCTGAAAACATGATTGCAGTCCTACGAGGAGAACCCATACTTCCCACAAAGTAATGGAAAGAATCAACCTGGAAGATCTACGGGATCTTGAAGATCTAAGGGATCTTGCTGATTCATTTGCGGGATTAAATGTCGTAGAAATCAAGACAGGAAAGCTTGTACAAAGACCTCCATCACAAGAGAGCTTCGGGTCACACAATCCACCCGAAGGAGACCAAAGTATGCCACACAGGGATGATTTCACCTCAGCAACTTTGGATCCCCCAGTAGGAACAAGGAACCGTTCCCGAAGGCCAGATATTCATCAGACGCCATATGGGAAGTCACAGCTAGATCCAATCCATCCATATGGACTTATGCTCAACATGGATAATTTGGATTTCAAAAACAGAGAACTTCTTATTGATGAATGGGCTTCAGCAATGAGAATAGCAGCAGGAACACGACTTAGGCAAATAAGGATTCATTTTACTTCTAAAAATGAGTCTGGAAGGATCATTCAAGATTGCCTGGGATCTTGGAGACCCAGGAACCAAGGAAGAAGTTCTAGCCGGAGAGTCCCTGAAAGAGATCGTGGACAAGATGGCGAGATTCTTCAAAATCTGTTTCATCGGAATAAGCTACTTCGAGGGAATGGAGGAAGAAAAGGCTAAGAAATACAGACAAGCTCTAATTAGCCTAGAACTACATTACATCTGCTATGTAGATGAGTACATCAAACTCTTTACAGAGTATCGATGGAAGTCGAAGATAGCGGAAAACGATGCAGCGGAGCTGTTTTTTGTCAAAATTCCGAGCCCATGGAGAGAAATGCTTATCCAGGAGTATACACCGCATACAATCGAGACGGTGTCCAGGAGAATGTCATTTCTCAAAGTAAAGCTGGCGGAGTGGTGCTACCAAGCAAAGCTCCAGAAAAATTTCAAGAAGCTCAGAGGAATCAACAAAATGGCTCCTCTTTGTTGTACGGGAAATGATATCCCTACAATCATTGGGAACTACCCACAAAGGTGCAAGTTGAAGAAGCACAGAAGTCAACCGTATGCCCGAGGAGGTGGTTCAAGAAAAAGTAGGTCTTCATGGAGACCTAGAAAGTTCTGGTCAAAGCAGAAAGCCCGAAGCTATAGATCGGGGCAAAGGTCTGGACCAACAAGGAGTAGAATCTCATCGACAGGTTCTAATCAAGCAAGTTCTAGCAGGGCACCAAGAAGAGAACTTTCAGACGCACACCTACCCGTGCAAATGAGAGTTTCAGAGATTGTAACTGTTGGACATGCGGAGTAAGAGGACATATCTCTACAGATTGTCCAGAAAACCAAAGCCGAGGAGTCAGACAGTTCGAGCATACCAAGGAATTTGAGGATGCTGTCTATTTTCAGGATTTGGTACAGGTGTATCAATTTGAGGATATTCCCTCAGATGAAAGTATCTATGAAGAAGAGATCTACTCTGAGGATGGAGGTGAATCTAGCTCAGAATCAGAGTGAAGGAGAGTTCCTTCAGCACGTGATTAGAGAAGAGCCGTCGGGGTTTTTCTCGCATACCACTGTTTCTCATAAAACCCTTATGAGGATCATGAAAGAAGAGCCAAAGCTTCAAATGTATGATGGATTTACCATTGGAGCAATGGAAAAAGCCATGGATATGATTGGTCTTCGTAGCAGGAAACATCAGATTATCCATAGGGTAACAACAGGTGAATTTGCGATCCCGATGGAATTCACGGGAAACCAAATTGAGATGCAGTTAATCCCCTACAGAGAAATCCAGGAGATTAAGAACAAAGTCAAGAGAGAAGTTGCTAATACACTCTCGTGGATTCATATCGGAGCCATAAGAGTTATCATCAAAGCAACATTCAAGGAAGGAATTGATTCGCCCCTCAACCTGGCGATCTTTGACAAGAGAATCCCGAACCTCAAAGATTCTTGTTTGGGAGCAGTAGCAGGAAATCTGTATGCAGGAAAGATGGCCTTCAACATCTATCCGAGGATTGCTTACAATTTAGGAGATCGAGACTTCAACAAAGTTCTCACTCTTCATCAAGATTTTAAAAGAGAAGATTTGATGAAAGAAGGGAACAGGCCTTACTCGATCACCTACAAGGTGTCATACGCACTCTCGAATACTCATCATTCCGAAGTATTCTTGAGAAAGGAATTCATCGAAGTCCCCAGAATCTTCGAAGACTTCGCCAAAGCAGTATTGCCGGACATCATTGATACTCCGACAATAGGAGATATTGACATGAGGATACAAGATCAACCTGTTCTGAACAGAAGCAGGAGCCTCATGATCGAGTCAAGAAGGATGTCTTTCCAACAGGATAGGTTAATCAGCAACTATCCAGGGGAAAAACAGAAGGGAGCCTCAAGCAGAATTCAGAAAGTTCCTGATGTATTCCAAACAATAGGGAAACTGAAATGCCCAGAAGGCTGGAGACAAGTGCAGATAATTTTTGACATCACCGAGAAGAACAATATCTTCCCCTGCGATGTCCTATATTATTTGCAACAACCTACAGTTGGCAAATTTCAAGGAAACCTTCAAATTGGTGAAATTAATCTCACAATTGAAGGAATTGCCGGACGGATCCCCGAGCAGCTTATTTTAGGGATTGAATTTCTCGAGGAACATAAACCTTGGGAAAGATTGCAAGATGGAATGGAATTCACGGTCGACGGAAAGAGATACCGAATTCGATGACCACCAGTCCATTCTCAATATACATCTCCATTGGGATGTTATATGAGAAGTACCGAGCAGAATATTTTGCAGCCTACATTGACTCAGGGGCTGGAATATGCACTGCCAGGCGAGAAATCTTCCCCAAAGACGTTGGTGAGAAATTACCAGCCATTGCCGGAAGAGACTTTTCCAAACGGATCCTTATTCTTAATGAAGGAGTCCAAGGAGCGGAAATAATTATCGGCGGAGCAGGCGGTACCCCATGGTACAAAGTCAAAACTCCACCTATATATTTCCATGATACAGGTGCAGATATGCTGTTAGGAAACAATTTCCTACAGACGTTCAAGACATTCACTCAAGAGAATGAAACGAGAAGACTTATTTTCACAACTCTATGTGATCATAAGATTATGGTACAACGAACGGGAGGCGTTTCACCGAAAATTCCCTATTCGTTTTCGCAACAAGCGTGGTGATGAAGGAAAACTTCGACACCCAAAGATGAAAGATCAGCGGAAATTTGGAGAGGCAATTCTTCAGTTCCGACAACAAGGTCCTAGTGAAAGGGGGTCACAAACTTTTGACTGGGTTAATATCATGTCTTTCAGAGAACAGGATGAGGAAAGAGTAACTCCAGAAACCCTGTTGCTCTTGAAAAATGCTTTACGAGAAGAAGTTCCACAACCTGAATCTACCCTCGAAGAGCGAATCACTCTAGAGGATGTAAAAAGGAAGATTCGTAGGAACTACAACGAGGATCCACTAGCATGGTGGAACAAAAATGAGCTCAGAGCTACTTTGAAGGTGAAAACTGGAAAAGAAAATGACTTTGTGAGGTATAGGCCGATCCCCATGAACCAAGAAGATCGGAAGGATATGCAGATCATACTTAAGGAGCATCTTGACCTTAAGTTAATCTCAGCAGGAATTTCTCCATACAGCAGCCCCGGTTTTCTGGTAAGAAATCATGGAGAAATTAAACGAGGAAAGCCGAGATTAGTGATCAACTATAAAGGGATCAACGAAATCTTGGAGTTCGATGGATATTTTATCCCAAGCAGAGAACATTTGGTAAATAGCATCAAGAATGCCAAAGTATTCTCCAAATTCGATTGCAAGTCTGGTTTCTACCAGATTAAAATGGAGGAAGCAAGCAGAAAGTTCACAGCATTCTCCACACCACAAGAACATTATATCTGGAATGTCATGCCAATGGTATTGGCAAATGCTCCCCAGATATATCAAAGGAAGATGGATAATCTCTTCAAGGAGTACTTCAGCTTCATGTTCGTGTACATTGACGACATCCTCATAGCATCAAAAAACATGAAAGAACATCTTAAACATCTAGAGATCTTCTCAGACGTTTGTTACAAGGAAGGATTGGTGCTTTCCGAAAAGAAAGCAGTAATTGCTACAAGACAGATCAAGTTCCTTGGAATCGAGATCGACGAATCTGGAATCATCCTACAAAATCATATTGTTGAAAAAAGTACAAGGATATCCGGATGACCTCAAGGATTTAAAACAACTTCAGAGTTTTTTAGGAGTTGTTAATTTTGCTGGAATGTTTATCAACAATCTAGCAAACCACAGGAAGGTGTTCAGTTCACTACTCAAAAAGGATGTTAAGTTTGAGTGGAATGAAGATCACAGACAAGCTGTTAAACAGCTAAAGGAGGTTTGCAGGAAACTACCAAAACTCGCAATACCAAACGACGAGGATGAACTGGTATTATACACAAATGCCAGTGATCATTGGTGGGCTGCGGTCCTCATGAAAGTTACAACAGAAGGAGAAGTGCCATGCAGATATTGCACTGGATTATTTGATAACAACGAAGTTATCAGATGGCACATCAACGAGAAGGAGTTCTTTGCAGTCCGGAAGGCTTTTAAAAAATGGCCATTATTTTTACTTGCAAAGAAATTTATCTTAAAAATAGATAATACGAGTGTTAAGTCTTTTCTGAAAAATAAAATTGAATCAAAACCAGAAAAGGCTAGACTTTTACGTTGGCAAGCTGAGTGTCAATATTATGATTATGATATTGTCATTGTGAAATCTGATAAAAATATTCTTGCAGATTTCTTAACACGAGATGGAGGGACACATTGCTAGCGATACCCTCAAGCGAGTTAGGAATCTCAGGGAAAACCTGGAGATCCTGGAACGAGATTTTGGGACTCTTTGTCTCAATGCAGAGGTCGCGGGACGACTTCAACGAGCAGATCAGGAACTTGTTACTGATCATATACGAGCATGCTTTCGGGACCACGAACGTTTGTTTGAAGTCTTGAAAGGGCCTATACTTCAGGCAGCACCTTCAACAGTGCAAAAAGAAGTGTTTAGAGAACGGGGCTCATCTAACCCGGAGGCAAGGGATTCAAGTACCCCTGTCACGAGTGCTTCAGATGATGCATTCCTTGAGGATGTACAAGCTGAAGCGAATGTTGAAGGTCAGGTGTCATCACAATCTGAACCTTCAAGTCAACCCAGCACCTCTGGGGTAAAAGAGGGAGAGTTGAATCTGTAAGGACCCCATGCCCTTAACCCTTAATTAGTGTATTAACCACTATGTGTGGCACATGCTTTCAATAAAAAGTCAATCGGGAAGCTCAGATGATACTTTACCATTGAATGGTAACTACAAAATTTCTTTAATACTCAATGTTATAAGATCATCATCCTAACAGCATATAGGCTAATCGAGTTCGCCCAATACCATCCCCATTACATCACTTTTGCATTGTGGGTTTTTATAAAAATTTGGGCAGAGTCTCCCCATAAATTGAGCTATCCCAAAAATAAAAGCACATCACATAATATAATTCCCGGCCAGGGAATACACAATACTCAACAGAATACTGAACACAAAGTAAATTCTCAGCCAGGGAAGACACCACACATAAGACGACAAAAGTGGGTTTCAACCCCCACATAACACACTAACGACTCTCATATCATTAGCAATTCTACCACAATTGCATGCAACATATAATGAAAGAGAGGAAGGCTCATGCCTTTATATACAATCCATATACAAGTATAATCGTGCTCACAGGCGAGCATCATGAATATGTATATAATCCTCAGGTGTATATATATGTACTCTATACGATACCGTGCTCCATCAAGCCCTGGTACCACGATCCTGGGAGTACATCCAATCAACAGCTCGAGCTCATCTCCAAAGCCATCGATGTACCTGTTCACCTGCCCCAACAGAGACAGCCCCCAACGGGGTGAGCATACCAATTCCACAATTTCATAATCATAATGACATAATACATAATTTACGAAAATGTAAATATTGCGGAACATATGTGATACTTCCTGGATGGTATCATCCTCATCATAGCGTACCCCTGTAATAATCCTGTTCTCAAAACAGATAAATCATCAAATCCTGAATATGCAGTTAATCATCATATTGGTTAACCCTAGCCAGTTTCAATTTAACAACATTTCATAACATCTTTCTTTATCTAGCAATTATCATAATTCTAGATATTATAATGAGATTTCCTTAACTTCCGATACTAGTTAATCACTTCTCTGATTAACTACGTCTCTGTTCTTATTCATTACCAATAGGGAATAAAATACAGATATCCTAGATATCTAATCAAATACCATCTTTTTCATTTCTTACTTCAAGTAGCATCATACTATCGGTGTTTGTTCCGTAGCAACCACACCCATCATTTGCTCGCTTCATAGCGGCACTAAGCATTTCACCATGTGAATCATCATAACGTAATCAAGTCCCGGTACCATCATAGTAAAGCATTTCATGTATTTTAGATCATGCATCATACTTGTAAAACATCATTTAAACTATGCTCGTACGCTAAACGTACCTTAAATCCTCGAAATCCGAGCCAAACCTTGTTCGAGTTCCATGCCCCGAGGAACGATGTGCTAACACGATAAATAATTCACAATTATTTACGAACATGTAACCCATGCTCAAGCACATCCATAACCCTCAAAATATTGTCGACACACGACAATTAAACATCTAAAAGACCCGGGGCAGGGTACATGCAGGGAGGGAAAACGAATGCAACATATCGAAAAATTGCTCAAGAACACCTTCAATAATTCGAACCCAACCAACACAAATCAAACCCGAATAATCACCATAATTCATCTAACACATGAATTAATCAATTAACAACAACAATAATCGCCCCACATGCCAAAACCCCCAAAATTCGAATTCAAGCCCTAACTTCGAATCCAATTCCTCAATTTCGAACACAATCAAGCATCATAATGCATTTAAACATGAATTAATCAATCCATAACAAGAATCATCACTCCTTGTCAAAAATCCCCAAAATTCGAACCCTAACTCACGAAATCGAGCTGAAATTCGAACCCAATTTTAACCAATATTTTCGAACCAAAAAGTCTGAAATAATCGACTCAAAACCAGCTTAAAAACGCCCCAAAAACATCAGAAAAATCGTACCAAAAACATACCAAAATCGAGCCCCCAAAATCGGATGAAATCCAGTGACGAACCGTAGCGCTTTCTGCAGAAATCCGAGCTCGATTCTCGACGAAACTTCGAATTGTTGGTATGTATAGAAGCGCCCGGAAGAGACGATTCCAACGGCGGGTGGCACGCGCCGAACGGCGGCCGGACGGCGGCTGGCCGACGACTTTTACGCGCGGGGGTCAAAGGGGATCGGGTGTGCGCGCGGGAGGAGAGAGGGAAGAAAGGGGGAAAAATGGTTCCGATAATAAAAATCTCGGGTTCAACTGGTATTTATAGCAAAAATACCCCGAAATACTAATATCCCCACAAATACATCATGATTCATTAAAAATCATCTGTTTTCAAAAACTCTCTCTCTAACTCAAAAACCCCCTACTGGTGCCCACACTCAGCACCCGAGATTCCGAGTCACACTAAAAACCCAACTCACAGGTTTTCACCGAAATGAGAATACGATCTCAACCTCGGGATCCAACGATCCCAATTACTCAAATAGACGAGCCCGGAGGGCCCAACACCTCGATTAAACTCCAATTGCCACGTAAAACCACTTTAGGGGTTATTAACACTCCGGGATTAACATCCCTAATCTCAGGTCATCACAATATCCCCCACTAAAAGAATTTCGTCCTCGAAATTAGCACCGGTGTATCACATAACACCCAGGCTACACAACAACATGAAGCCAGAACCTCGATTCTTGACCATAACAAAATCGTCTTAAAAACCTCGAGAATACTTACCTCACTTCAAACTCTGAAACAGAGCGACATAACAAAACCAACATATCACTCAAGAGGCAAAACGTACCTCGATGTGGGTCATCCCAAAAGTCAGTCCCTCATGACTGCAAAACAACCGATACTTACGACTGTAGATCGGACAGTCATCCTTCGTTCTAATACCACTAGTAAGAACGCATCGTGAATGACACCTCAACCTTGAGAACGTGACTTCGTGTCAAACTCTGGAGTGGAATAGACTTCCAAATCCATCATAACGTCGAAGAGCGTCAGTACAACTCAACGCTAACGGTCCAAAAGCAGTTAGTCAACTGAAACTGCAAGGATTCGAATTGCTTCCGATTCCATCGTAGTTATCACTCAAAGACATCTCTATCATGACTCACAATGTCTAACATACATCGTTACGAGGGAAACATTAGCATACCACGGTGTACACATACCAAACCTGGTTTCCACTTTCAAACCTCCTCTTTCAAATGAGCAGTCGCATCATTGCAACTCAATTTGGGCAACTCACGGCCACAGATTCACACAAAAGACATCTCGCAAGATGTCCACCTCCGGATATCCTAAGAATCACATCCTGATCATAAATAAACAATCGAGACTCCTCAGAGTTTCAAATTTGAAAGGACATGCAATAAACCCAATGCATCCCAAATACATGGATTCCCAGGCCAAATCAACGACGACCTGATGACTCTCTTGTTGGTACTTCAACATCATGAGCTGTCCCATACAAGTCTCACCAAGATTTAAACATAAACATATATACGTTCAGTGAGGCATACTCAACTTCAACTTCAAATGACGTGGTGACTACCAGAGTCCACCACAATCCACCTCGTATCACCTTATGATTTGCCAAACTTGGTTCCAATGAGCAGTATAACGGCTCTAGCAAGCCCATCATGGTGCTGCACACACGCGGCAGACAAACTAGTCGCTGCCTCACTAGGTTCACCTCAAACCTACCAATCAGATGGACGTTTCCGCACGGCATACTATACCATGGGAAGAAAAATCAATAGAGTAGTGGGTCTTTACCCAACATTCCTCCAATGCTGATATACCCTGGACACTCCAATGTCCCCATGTACTTAACATAACCTGATCCTACTCCCTTAGGACCCATCCTACACCCTCATGGGTGGTGTGGTCATGTCTACCATACGTCGTATCAATAGAAAGCGAGCAATTCCTCCACGATCAATCCTGTCGTCAAATTACATGGCCAAAAAGCCATTCCAACGGTATCACCACTCGTGATATGATCCCTCAAACAATTTCTGCGGTACAATCACATGTACAGAGCGTCCATCCATTCCTCGAGCAACCCGCTCGGTATAAGGGCCACGTTAATCGGTGACGCACACACCACCTTGTACCCGACACTGGCACCCAAGGCATACAACTGAAAACGTATACTCAACGCATTGTTCATCGTAACGATGATGCATGTCTAATAAGACATCTCCTAAACCATCGTCATCGCCATCCCGTGACGACACATGCCCACTCATGGCATCTAAGGTATCGTCAACTAGTGACGATACATGTCAACAATGACATCTAAACAACCCAGTCAACTCGTGACGGTCCATGTACATCAACATATGTCATCCATCATCATGCTAGTAAAATAGTCATAATAAAACATGTATAACAACGCATGCCAGCTATAATAAAGCTAATAGAATAGCAATATCTCATACCTCATCGCTAACAAGATAGCGGCATACCTGTCTCCGTCGCTCGACAATAGTGCAAAATCAGCACTCATCGCTCGAAGGCGGCATAATCCCGTGCTGAGTACATAGCTATAGAATCGACGGCATGATACCTCGTCATATAATAAGTGGCATGAAACCTCGCTATACACCTGAGCCTGAATCATGGTCTACATAACAGCGGAAAGAGGCATCGCTATCAACATATCTGGTGGCACTAATCATCGCCAATCCTCATAGAAGAATAAGTCATCGTAAATCCACATAATAGCGGAATGGGGCATCGCTATCAACATATCCGGCGGCATAAACCATCGCCATCGTAAAATAGCGGAATGAGGCATCGCTATCATCATATCCGGCGGCATCAATCATCGTCAATCCTCATAAAAGAATGAGTCATCGTAAAATAGCGGAATGAGGCATCCTATCATCATAAACATCATCATAATCATCATATCATCTTTACTCATCATAAACATCATCATACACATCATATTCACATATATACTCACAACAAACTATGTTAATTAGAAATGGGACTGTCCGGGTTCCATTATGACAGCGGCACAATTGGCCCCCTCGCTCGACATAACACATCGTATGATACCCATCGCTACGCCTTGATAGCGGATGTATCTCTTATTCAGCGGATGATACCCATCGCTACGCCTTGATAGCGGATGTACCCCATCGCTCAGCGGATGATACCCGTCGCTACACCTTGATAGCGGATGTACCCCATCGCTCATCAGCGGATGATACCCATCGCTACACCTTGATAGCGGATGTACCCCATCGCTCATCAGCTATGTGAGCGGCAAGACCTTCCTCGCTTGCCCATAATGACCACCGGACATTCAACCATTCTAAGTAACATAGTTAAACATACATTATCATCTTGTAGCATCATCATCATATAAACATCATCATCTTATAGATATAACAATAAATGTACGAAATCATAGTTGAGTAAGCTTGCTAGTTATTCATTAACTTCTTTTCTTTTTCCCCGGTTCCTATTCATGCATATGGGTATCTTACCCTATGACATCTTACCACCTTATAAACATCATATCATTCTATAAACATCATATTAACATCATCATTACTTATCATAATCGTCATCGTGAACGTCATATCATCTTCATTTATCATAACATCATCATAAGTATCTTGTCATCTTTATTCATTATAAAATCATCTTCATCGTGAACTTACTTATCATAACATCATCTTAAACATCTTATCATTTTTATTCATCATACATATCATCATGGCATCGTAAATTCTTATGCAATCATAGTATGATCATAATATAGGAGTATGGCCTCTTACCATATGGGCATCTTACCCCGTGGCATCTTACCACATCATAACATCGTATCACATCATCATAAACTCATCATCATCATAACATTATCATCATAATCATCATCATCATAAACATCATAAAAACTTATGCATTCAATGCATAGTCAGAGTTAGGAGTGTGTTACCGTCCGATGCCCGTACGCGTCTTACGTACCTTCCTTGCTTGGGCATTACATGAACAAACGCATTAGTATATTCAATAATAATTGAGACCATACCGAAGTATTCCACTGTCGGTTGTCTACCCAGTCTGTCCTCAGACAATACATCATATCTTTCTTTTCCCTGATTTTCTTCCAAAATCAGATTCCTTGGCACGTAGCATATAGAGTGTTAGACATCACTATTAATACCATCCTATCGTGTTCCACACGATTCCTGCAACCACAATGGTTAGCAATACCACTTTTCATAACATAAAAGCACATAAACAATTAGTCATCGGATAACATTAATGCCATCATGCATAAATATGTGCTATCAATAACTTCCTAGGCCCTCAACAGCCCCAATGAGCAACCACTGCTCTGATACCACTAATGTAAGGACCACATGCCCTTAACCCTTAATTAGTGTATTAACCACTATGTGTGGCACATGCTTTCAATAAAAAGTCAATCGGGAAGCTCAGATGATACTTTACCATTGAATGGTAACTACAAAATTTCTTTAATACTCAATGTTATAAGATCATCATCCTAACAGCATATAGGCTAATCGAGTTCGCCCAATACCATCCCCATTACATCACTTTTGCATTGTGGGTTTTTATAAAAATTTGGGCAGAGTCTCCCCATAAATTGAGCTATCCCAAAAATAAAAGCACATCACATAATATAATTCCCGGCCAGGGAATACACAATACTCAACAGAATACTGAACACAAAGTAAATTCCCAGCCAGGGAAGACACCACACATAAGACGACAAAAGTGGGTTTCAACCCCCACATAACACACTAACGACTCTCATATCATTAGCAATTCTACCACAATTGCATGCAACATATAATGAAAGAGAGGAAGGCTCATGCCTTTATATACAATCCATATACAAGTATAATCGTGCTCACAGGCGAGCATCATGAATATGTATATAATCCTCAGGTGTATATATATGTACTCTATACGATACCGTGCTCCATCAAGCCCTGGTACCACGATCCTGGGAGTACATCCAATCAACAGCTCGAGCTCATCTCCAAAGCCATCGATGTACCTGTTCACCTGCCCCAACAGAGACAGCCCCCAACGGGGTGAGCATACCAATTCCACAATTTCATAATCATAATGACATAATACATAATTTACGAAAATGTAAATATTGCGGAACATATGTGATACTTCCTGGATGGTATCATCCTCATCATAGCGTACCCCTGTAATAATCCTGTTCTCAAAACAGATAAATCATCAAATCCTGAATATGCAGTTAATCATCATATTGGTTAACCCTAGCCAGTTTCAATTTAACAACATTTCATAACATCTTTCTTTATCTAGCAATTATCATAATTCTAGATATTATAATGAGATTTCCTTAACTTCCGATACTAGTTAATCACTTCTCTGATTAACTACGTCTCTGTTCTTATTCATTACCAATAGGGAATAAAATACAGATATCCTAGATATCTAATCAACTACCATCTTTTTCATTTCTTACTTCAAGTAGCATCATACTATCGGTGTTTGTTCCGTAGCAACCACACCCATCATTTGCTCGCTTCATAGCGGCACTAAGCATTTCACCATGTGAATCATCATAACGTAATCAAGTCCCGGTACCATCATAGTAAAGCATTTCATGTATTTTAGATCATGCATCATACTTGTAAAACATCATTTAAACTATGCTCGTACGCTAAACGTACCTTAAATCCTCGAAATCCGAGCCAAACCTTGTTCGAGTTCCATGCCCCGAGGAACGATGTGCTAACACGATAAATAATTCACAATTATTTACGAACATGTAACCCATGCTCAAGCACATCCATAACCCTCAAAATATTGTCGACACACGACAATTAAACATCTAAAAGACCCGGGGCAGGGTACATGCAGGGAGGGAAAACGAATGCAACATATCGAAAAATTGCTCAAGAACACCTTCAATAATTCGAACCCAACCAACACAAATCAAACCCGAATAATCACCATAATTCATCTAACACATGAATTAATCAATTAACAACAACAATAATCGCCCCACATGCCAAAACCCCCAAAATTCGAATTCAAGCCCTAACTTCGAATCCAATTCCTCAATTTCGAACACAATCAAGCATCATAATGCATTTAAACATGAATTAATCAATCCATAACAAGAATCATCACTCCTTGTCAAAAATCCCCAAAATTCGAACCCTAACTCACGAAATCGAGCTGAAATTCGAACCCAATTTTAACCAATATTTTCGAACCAAAAAGTCTGAAATAATCGACTCAAAACCAGCTTAAAAACGCCCCAAAAACATCAGAAAAATCGTACCAAAAACATACCAAAATCGAGCCCCCAAAATCGGATGAAATCCAGTGACGAACCGTAGCGCTTTCTGCAGAAATCCGAGCTCGATTCTCGACGAAACTTCGAATTGTTGGTATGTATAGAAGCGCCCGGAAGAGATGATTCCAACGGCGGGTGGCACGCGCCGAACGGCGGCCGGACGGCGGCTGGCCGACGACTTTTACGCGCGGGGGTCAAAGGGGATCGGGTGTGCGCGCGGGAGGAGAGAGGGAAGAAAGGGGGAAAAATGGTTCCGATAATAAAAATCTCGGGTTCAACTGGTATTTATAGCAAAAATACCCCGAAATACTAATATCCCCACAAATACATCATGATTCATTAAAAATCATCTGTTTTCAAAAACTCTCTCTCTAACTCAAAAACCCCCTACTGGTGCCCACACTCAGCACCCGAGATTCCGAGTCACACTAAAAACCCAACTCACAGGTTTTCACCGAAATGAGAATACGATCTCAACCTCGGGATCCAACGATCCCAATTACTCAAATAGACGAGCCCGGAGGGCCCAACACCTCGATTAAACTCCAATTGCCACGTAAAACCACTTTAGGGGTTATTAACACTCCGGGATTAACATCCCTAATCTCAGGTCATCACAGAATCTTAGGCCAATGACTGGCGAGTCTAAGGTTCAAACTAATGACGATTTAGTTTCTTCACCTATGCTGGATTACCAGCGCACTTGGGAGAAACTAATTACCAGGCGAGGTATCAACCCAGAAAAATCAATAGTTGATATCTCCGGAAAATATCCGAGAGTTTGGATGAAACCAGGCAGCCATCCAAATGATGTTCAGGAATGGTATAATTTTGGAGCTCTGGCTTCGGTTTATACTGTGGCACCAGCCTTCTCTGAAATTTCGAAATTAGCAAAATGGATCAGAGAAGCTGTATACGAGACTTGGGCCAATAATCCACATTTGGCCAGAGGTGATATCTTGGAGTTGTATTTTTTCAGTGCTGCTCCAGAACCAGCAAAGAAAGGCTTCATTGAAGCTTTTCATTTTATCAAGCTGAGAAGACCAGATGGAAACGCCCTGAAAAATATAAAAATGGCGCTACCAGAAGGAATTCCAATTTTGGCGGGAACTATCACAGATGATGAAGTTTCAACCAGACGAGCATGGGGTCTTTGGGTTTGTCTAACTGAAATGGACAAAGTCAAATACACATTCAAGTTCTTTCAGAATTCAGCCAATGGAACTTTCTTGCTGAATTCCATGACAGGAACCTCCACGAGATTTGCCGAAGAACTCTTTGAAACAAAGAGAAGAATTCTTTGGGAGAACAAGATTCCGGCAGGAAAGGAGACTTACCGGAAATTCTGCAACATGGCACACATTGGCCGATGGATTGATCATATCTGCCTAGCATGCCCGGAGCAGAAAGAACCAGAGTTCGGGAAAGGATTCCGATCCAAACCCGACAGATCAGAGGCAGGAAAAGACAAAAGACCTGCTGACAAGAGAGCCCGTTTTCCTAAAGCTCGGGAACCACAAAAACCACTAATGTAAAGATTCCCCGACAAAGGAAAAGAGGTGGACCATTAGAAGTTAGTGCGGATACTGTTCAAACGCACTCAGACAAAAAATAATGGACCACTCACGAGAAAAGTTGGCACAACCGGACAAAGATGCCAGACCACGTGAAAGTTAAGGCGCACTCACAGGCGCACTCAACAATTATCAAGATTTGGAATCCGCATTTGAAGTCCGGATTCATGCCTATATAAGGGCACTCATTCAGGAAGCTAAGCACATCGAAAATTCTCCATAGTTTTCTGAAAAATAAATATTGTAGTCTCCAAGCTTTGTAATCTTCAGCTTTCTTAGCTTGGTAATATTTCTTTTCTTTCTTTTACTTCATAAGTGTCTGTAATATTGTTCTGTTTGTTTCAAGTTTATGTGTTCTTGAGTCAAGCCTCATCTATATGAGAGGCTAAGCAAGTCCGTCTCCTCCCAAAAGGAGACGTTTTAATGTAATAGATGTTATAAGTATTCCAGAATAAAAATAAGGCTGTTGCCCAGCTATCTCCCAGATTTCTTTAAATTTTTTTTATATCTTGAATATACCTTACGCCCTAAGGTAGGAAACGAATTAGGGTTGTGCTGTGCGGTTTCTGAAGGAGTCGGATAACTGGCAGACTAACCTCACCCGTGTGCTGAGGTTGGATGGTGAAGAGCCATTCGTAAAACAGTCTGGAGGCAGTAAGTTTTTGACTGGTGGAAGTTGCGACCCACCTCACCCGGTGCCGTTATGGTCAAAATGGTATTTTTCAGTTTGCTAAAATTTTATGTAATACGGAAGCATGTTGGGCCTTTTATTTATTTTTAACATGATCTTCAAATCGGGTTGAATTATAATTAGACGAACGTTATATAAACCGTGAGTCCTTTGCAAAAGTATGCTCTTGGGATTCATCTCGAGATGACAGAAACTGAAGGATCTCATGTTCATATAATGTTTCTGTTTGATAAATATTAGGATGAAAACGATGATGAATAGTATATTGTGGCATATTTTGTTCTTTAAACATTTTCTAGGGCTAAGAATGTAAATTTATTAAAGATTGGTTGGACCGCGTGGACCGCTTGGACCACATGGACCACATGGGGTTATTATTGTCATTTCAACCTAGAATGGACTTATGTCAACTAATATTTTTTCGCTGGACTAGGATAGATTATGTTTCACCAAAGTGTATCGGCCCGTAATTTTCCCTATATTTATTTAGGATAAACATGAAATGTGTGGTGTAGTTGGTAAATTCGACTTTAAACATGCTTTTAAATTGAATATAAAAATTTACTTCATTATTTCACCTGCACGACAAATAATAATAATTAGAAAAATTACTATTTCATATGGTAAAGGAGTAGAATTCACGATGTAAATCATGTGTACTATAATTTAATTTGATGGAATTTATTATGCAATTGAAAAAAAAAACTGTTTGCTTACAGATAGATTACAACGAAAAATCGAAATATTTTTTGATTTTTCAATAAGAAAGATAATGCATCAACAAGTAATGTAAATGGTTTAAAAAAAAAGTAATGCAAATGGTCCACAAGGTTCATCTATTTTCAACTTTATAATCACCATCACTGACTAAAAGACCTAAAATTGAAAATGAAGTTGTTGCAATAATCCACCACATTATGATCTCAACCCTAGAAATGTATTCAAATATTACAGTATCTGGTTGAGAATTGTAAGTTTGATATTTTAAAAAATAGTAGGATGTGACTTAAATTGTGTTTAATATATTTTAATCGTAAACTTTCAATACTTTTCTATTTTTGTTTATCAAGTTAATCTAATATATTGCATATTGTTTTTCTATGTTTATACATGTACTTCGTAATAAATTTTAGCAGGGACGAAAAAACTAGAAATTTGGATTGGAGTGGGCTAAATTAAATATGTAGCATATATTATTTACATGGAAAAATATTAGTCATATAAACTTAAGGAGCCGTGATACATAATTTATTTATATACCATAATGAATAAGATTTAATCAGCCAATAAACCTGATATAAGATTATGTATGATTGACGAAGTAATTGAACAAACATGTTCACACTAAACTTGTAGGATAATGGGAGATTTAAAAAAAAAAACAATCTTAGCATTTATGAGACTTAAAATATGAAACTTTTAAACATATTTTAGAAGAGATTAACATATACTATAAGAAACTTTTTAAAATATTTATAGGAGATTGCTGTATACTTTAACTAATAATGATAAGGTAATAATATATATTTCTTTTCTATCATTCTCAAATTGTAATTAAATAAATAAATTATTGTATGTTGAAATCTCATTATTAAATGGAACTTAAGTTACAAAATATAGACTTCTATATCCTTTAATAATGGTTAAATAAATAAATTATTTTATTTCCAAAATAAAATATTATGATATCGATATATTCAAAATAATATTTAACAAAATTATCATCATTATTATATTGCCGTAAAAATGAAATTTCTATTCCTTTACAGAAATGTAGATTAAAATATTATATCAATGATAATATAATGTAGATTTCTATTCCTGTGCTGGAAAAAAACAAAAACGAAGCTGCCATAATTAATGAAACAACCTTAAAATTGGAAAGATAAAGTAGCAGTAAAACTAGGTTGGTAATAGATGTGCTCGACTATAATGGACTAAAACCTAAACCAAACACACACAAAGTCATATATATGTATATATAACCTATTCTAAGGGGTGGGCCAGACTGGGTGTCCAGCCCACCCCATGTTTCGTCCCTGAATTTTAGACCGCTAGAATATATATTTTTGTTACGCTCCTGCATACACCTGTATCGCATTAACCGTTGATTGTAAGCTAATTTGACATTTGTTGTACTCATCTTGTTTAATCTAATATATTACCATATATGCTAAATTTTCAGGTATTACCTTTTGTTAATTCGCTGCAGCTTCACTACTTTAACTTGTACAATCAAATTTTAATTATAATTGCAAAGAAAAATCAATGATGCAAATAAATACGTTGTAACCAATCACAACTAAGATAGACTGGGGTTGACTTGTAAAAAACATAGCCCAACTTATTGCTTGACCATAGAAGAGGAGCCTGATGGGAGACCATGGTATCATTATATCAAGGGTGTGTTTTGTGGTGTGAGATATGATTTATTTATCTTAGGACAATTTTTTGGTCCCTTGTTTGGTTTTTTTAATAAAAAAAACTATCGATCAAATTTATCATATTTTTATCCCATTTTATAACAAACATATGTATATTTTCCCATTTTTTTTACTATTACAAAATTTGAAATTTTCGCAAAAAATTTCAACTTATTTTCTATAACATAATTCCAAAAATTTGAAATTCCCGCAAAAATTTCAAATCCCACAATTGACATTCAATTTTTTAGGTAGGCATCATAATATAATAAAATTAATCTACCATTTTAAAGTAATATTAAACGACATATAACTTATGACACTATATTATTTATCCCCATGTTTTATTTTCTAATCACTCATTTTTTATCTTATCCTACATTTACCTATGAGATATAGTTGGGGTTATTTAAAAAAATAACCCACATTTAAAAAATATTTAACAAAATAACCTAAAATATAAAACCTTAATTTTTTGACCCAAAACGCCAACTCAATTGGCGGGATCAACTTAAAAAGTTGGTCACGCCAACTAAGTTGGCGTGACCAACTTTGGTCTTTTTTTTTTATTTATACAAGTTGGACACGCCAACCAAGTTGGCGTGTCCAACTTTTTTTTTATTTTTTTTTATTTTTTTTAAATATATAAAACATAATTTAAAATAAAAAATATATATAATAAAAATATGTCTCATCTTATCATTTTCCAGAAAATATATCAACTCAAATATAATTTGACAATTTTACACAAAACCAAAAATTTACATGATTTTGTAAGTTAATATAAATTGTTCCTTCAAAAATATATTACCAAACATACTTTTATTCTTTAAAATCACTTCTCAAGTTGGCATGTCCATTTTAGTTTTTTTTTTAATAAAAAACAAACAATTTATAATAAAAAAATATAATAAAAATATGTCTCATCTTATCAGGTAAATTGTAAAAATATCGTCCATATTTTTAAAATTTTATTTAAACAATTTTTTAATTATCAAATTCTAAAAAAAATTGCGGCACGGAATGGCCGTCTCGGAACATTATTAAATTTTTTAAATATAAAATTTATATAATTATCTCATCACGTTCCCTTTAACAATTGATGACGTGAAACATTGCACGTGGTTTCACTTCAAACCAAAGAACGGATGCAGCATCATCGTAACGATGATTACTCTTAGGGATGTCAATGAGACAGGTCTAAACTCGTACCCGTATTAATAATGTTCCGCGACAGCCATTCCGAGCCGCTCGCAAACTTTAATATTTTATTAATATAAATATATATTAAATAAATATACCCGTATTAATAATGTTCCGCGACAACCATGTGCAATGTTTCACGTCATCAATTGTTACGAGGAATGTGATGAGATAATTATATAAATTTTATATTTAAAAAATTTAATAATGTTCGGTGACGGCCATTCCATGCCGCAATTTTTTTTAGAATTTGATAATAAAAAAATTGTTTAAATAAAATTTTAAAAATATAGACGATGTTTTTACAATTTACCTGATAAGAGAGACATATTTTTATTATATTTTTTATTATAAATTGTTTGTTTTTTTATTAAAAAAAAACTAAGATGGACATGCCAACTGGAGAAGTGCTTTTAAAGAATAAAAGTATGTTTGGTAATATATTTTTGAAGGAACAATTTATATTAGCTTACAAAATCATGTAAATTTTTGGCTTTGTGTAAAATTATCAAATTATTTGAGTTGATATATTTTTTGGACAATAATAAGGTGAGACGTATTTTTATTATATATATTTTTTATTTTAAATTGTGTTTTATATATTTAAAAAAATAAAAAAAAATAAAAAAAAAACAAGTTGGACACGCCAACTTGGTTGGCGTGTCCAACTTTTATTAAAAAAAAAAAGAGCAAAGTTGGTTCCGCCAACTGAGTTGGCGGGACCCTGAACACGCCAACTGAGTTGGCGTTTTGGGTCAAAAAATTAAGGTTTTTATATTTTAGGTTATTTTGTTAAATGTTTTTTTAATGTGAGTTATTTTTTTAAATAACCCGATATAGTTGTATTGCGATATCTTGATAATATAAAAATCAAATAATTGCATCAACAATCTAACATAAATTCTGAAATTATAGCAAACATCGAACATACATTTTTTTGAATTTACCAAAGAACTCAACCACAAATTATGAATTGTTTCTATACCGGTTTGATTTTACTCGTCACTTCCATTTGCTTCCTGCAAAATCGGATGGATCTTTGTAGTACTTCATTTTATTAATATAATTCATGTTATTTGATATCCCTTAAATATGAAGACACCACCTGATAAGTTATTTGATACCCCTTAAATATGAAGACACCACCTGATGAGCCGACCTGATCCGACTTAAACTATTTGACCTTCCTCAAAAGACATCGCCTCTTGACCGAGCTCTTTGTTATGGCCGACCTGTTTGGCCGACGTGTTTCGCCTCACCTGTTGGTCCTTCACCAAATAGTCTGGCTACCTCTTTTGGAACCTGAGCTCATTGGCCGAGCTCTTCTCGTTCTCAGCTGGATACGTGTGCACGATAAGGAAACTGAATTCCTTAAACTAGGTAAGTCATAGATATGCGGAGCAATATCATGGATTTGATTGTATTCATAAGATCTTTACATATCTGGGTAAGATTTGGATAAACATGGAAAGAGTCCTTGTTGCATGGTAATTCTCGGGTCTCTGCCTATAAATATCAGGTTTGGGGTATCAACTCATTCATTCACAATCCTATTACTTTACAAGTATATATTTTCTTGTATCCTCTCGCCTGACTTGATCGTCGGAGGGGACCCGCCGAAAAAACTTCCGGCCCCCTTCTCACGGTTAATTCGTGCTTTCAGGTCATATGAGAGGCTACTTACTGCCACCATCATCGTTATTTCGAGTATTGGAGAAGGAAGAGAGGAGAACCCCCTCTCAATTGATAGCAGCAGGTCATCGCAAGTTTTGGTGATATCAATTGGCGCCGTCCGTGGGAAACATGAGCAAAGACGTAGAGATTGACAACAGAAAAGGAAGAAGATCGAATACGATGTTGACCTCTAGAGGTTCATAGCAGAAAGATGAGTAACAACTTCCGGAGATGTACATGGGAGATCTAACATCCTAGAAAAACTTGGAAGATCTAATCTCATATGGTGAACGCAAGAGATCTAACCTCCACTGACGAACGTGGATATAAGCTTAGAAAAGTTGACTCGTTCATTGTCATGACTATTAAGGGGACCACAAAGACTAATCAGATGCCCCAGCTGCTTGGAGGTCGTCCCCAACTCCTCAACTAGAGTTCAACCTTTATTCTTCAATCAGAGGTCATCATGAGCTCTCCATCTTGGTTAACATGAGCTCATCCTTCGCTTTGCAATTAGATGTCATCAAGAGCTCTTCATCCTCAGCTCATCAGATGGAGATCATCTCAACTCTTCACTAGAGTTCATCATTAGCTCTCCAGATGGTGATCAACCTCGGAGAGCTCATCCTCAGCTCATCAGATGGAGATCATCTCAGCTCATCTCAGCTCATCCTCAGCTCATCAGATGGAGATCATCTCATCTCTTCTGTAGAGCTCATCCTAAGCTCATGAAAGGGAGATTATCTCAGCTCTTCAGATTGTGATCTACCTCGGAGAGTTCATCATCACCTATTCAGTAGAGCTCATCCTCAGCTCATGAGATGGAAATCATCTCAGTTCTTCAGTAGAGCTCATCCTAAGCTCAGATACAGATCATCCTCAACTCATAAGATGGAGGTCTCAACATCACCTATTCAGAAGAGTTCGTCCTCAGCTCATCAGCCAGAAATCATCTCTGCACTTCAGTAGAGCGCATCCTCAGCTCTTCAGATGATGATCTACCTCGGAGAGCTCATCATATAGAGCTCATAAACACCTATTCAGTAGAGCTCGTCCTCAGCTCATCAGACTGAAATCATCTCAGCTATTTCAGTATAGCTCATCCTCAGCTCATCAGATGGAGATCATCTCAGCTCTTCACTAGAGCTCATCATTAGCTCTTCAGATGGTGAACTACCTCGGATAGCTCATCATACAGAGCTCATCATCACCTATTCATTAGAGCACATCCTCAGCTCATCAGATGGATATCTACCTCAGAGAGTTCATCCGTTAGCTTTTCAGTTGGAGTCTACTTCATAGGGCTTATCCTCGGCCCTACGGATGAAGATCTACATCATATATCTCTTCATCAACTCATCATATGGAAGTCATAATCAAATAGGCAGAGAGCTCGCCCGTAAGCTCATCAGATGAAGATCTACCTTAAAGAGTTCATCTGTCGGCTCCACATATGGAGGCCATCATCAACTATTCATGGGAGCTAATCTGTTAGCTCTTCAAATGAAGATCAACCACTCATTAGAGCTCAACCTCAGTTCTTCAGAAAGAGACCTATCTCACGGAGCTCATTCTTTGTTATTCATGTGGAGTATATTATCAACTATTCGTTATAGCTCATCCACAGCTCTTCGGATGATTATCTATCCCGGAGAGCTCATCATATAAAGCTCATCACCATTTTTCAGTAGAGCTCATCTCAGCTCTTTAGACGGAGGTCAATCTCAGCTCTTCACTAGGAGGTCATCCCGAGCTCTTCATCACCTTTTTTTCAATAGAGCTCACCTCACCCCTGGTTACACTAGACCCAAGGGTTTTCACCCAACCTCAGGAGCACGTTTACGACGAGCTCACCACATCCTTGGTTACGCCAGGCTCAAGGGTTTTCACCCTACCTCAGGAGCACGTTTACAATGAGCTCACCACAGCCATGGTTACACCAGGAGCAAGGGTTTTCACCCTACATCAGGAGCACGTTTAAGACGAGCTCACCTCAGCCCTGGTTACGCCAGGCTCAAGGGTTTTCACCCTACCTTAGAAGCACGTTTACGACGAGCTCACCACAGCCTTGGTTACGCCAGGCTCAAGGGTTTTCACCCTACCTTGGGACCACATTTACGACGAGCTCACCACAGCCTTGGTTACGCCAGGCTCAAGGGTTTTCACCGTACCTCAGGAGCATGTTTACGACGAGCTCACCTCAGCCCTAGTTATGCCAGGAGCAAGGGTTTTCACCCTACTTCAGGAGCACGTTTACGATGAGCTCACCTCAGCCTTGGTTCCGCCAGGCTCAAGGGTTTCACCCTACCTTAGGAGCACGTTTACGACGAGCTCACCATAGCCTTGGTTACGCTAGGCTCAAGGGTTTTCACCCTACCTCAGGAGCACATTTACGACGAGCTCACCTCAGCCCTGGTTACGCCAGGAGCAAGGGTTTTCACCCTACCTCAGGAGCACGTGTACGACGAGCTCACCTCAGCCCTAGTTACACCAGGCTCAAGGGTTTTCACCGTACCTCAGGAGCACGTTGACGACGAGCTCACCACAGCCTTGGTTACGCCAGGCTCAAGGGTTTTCACCCTACCTCAGGAGCACATTTACAACGAGCTCACCTCAGCCTTGTTACGCCAGGAGCAAGGGTTTTCACCCTACCTCAGGAGCACGTTTACGACGAGCTCACCTCAGCCGTGGTTACGCCAGGCTCAAGGGTTTTCACCCTACCTTAGGAGCACGTTTACGACTACCTCACCACAGCCTTGGTTACGCCAGGCTCAAGGGTTTTCACCCTACATCAGGAGCACGTTTACGACGAGCTCACCTCAGCCCTGGTTACGCCGGTGTAGGGTCTTCCTACCTTAACATCATATAAATCACATATTATGGACTAATCATGCATTCATATCATCTTAGGGTCCGGTTGTAGTTTTGAGCTAATAGAGTTACAGGCCAAAATAAAATTTCAAAACTTAATTAATTACATTCTCAATAATGAATGTTAAAGCGATAGAATTATACTACTCCTAGAGTAGAGACTATCCAAAAATCATGTATCCTATCTTCTTTAATGTTCCTCATAGCTCACTGCCTCAACCCGACCCTTAATCTTTCAATCCAAAAGCGTACCTACAGGGACAACACATCATGAGCATACACATCCTTACTTAACATCATAAAACAAAACATAATAGTAAATGCATGAAATCTTAGTTAAGTAAACTTGCTGGTTATTCGTTAACTTCCCTTTTTGTTGTCCCTGATTCACATTCATGCATATGGGCATCTTACCCTATCGTATGTCATCTTACCATATCATAACATCGTATGGCATCTTACCATATGGGCATCTTACCCTATCGTATGGCATCTTACCATATCATAACATCGTATGGCATCTTACCATATGGGCATCTTACCCTATCGGATGGCATCTTACCATATCATAAACATCGTATGGCATCTTACCATATGGGCATCTTACCATATCATAAACATCGTATGGCATCTTACCATATAGGCATCTTACCCTATCGTATGGCATCTTACCATATCATAAACATCGTATGACATCTTACCATATGGGCATCTTACCCTATCGTATGGCATCTTACCATATCATAAACATCATCATCATAAACTTACTTATCATGATCATCATCATCATGAACATCATTTCATCTTCACTCATCATAAGCATCATCATCATAAACTTACTTATCATAATCATCATCATAAACATCGTAAATACTTATACAATTATTGCATAGTCATAGTATAAGAATGTGTTACCGTCCGATGCCCGTACGTTTCTTACGTACCTTAATTCCAAAAGTGGAGAAGTTGGAGAACTTTATCTCCTTGATGTTGTGGGTACCTGGGGTGGTTCTACACAACCATACAAATCAATATTAGAAGCTAAACAATAGCCAAATACCAAAAATTCAACAAAAATCATCATTTTCCACTTTTTACACAGTGGCGATCGATCGCTGCTCGAGGCGATCGATCGCCTCACTTTTTGCCTCGCGGCGATCGATCGCTTAAAATTTGGCGATCGATCGCCTGTAGCGATTTTTGCTACTGGCCTTCGGCGATCGATCGCCTGATTCAGGGCGATCGATCGCCACCTGTTGGTGTGCGATTTCTCACCATTTTTGTGCATTTTTCAAAGCTCCATTTCATACCATTCAAACCCAAACTTTCCTACAACATCAACATAATCATACCTCACTAAAACCCACATAAAACACTTCAAAAATCATACCCCAACAACATACAACACATACCCAAATCAAACCCACATAAATCACTTCAAAATTACCCTATTTCAAAACCAAACATCATAAAAACTTTAGGAAGGGTTTCATACCTCTTGAAGACTCCAAATCTTAACAAAGATCACACAAACTAAAGTTTTGTGGAGCTTCCTCCTTCCTCCTTTGAAGAATTTCGAAAATGGGGGGTAAAGGGTAGGGTTTGAGAGTGATTTGGGGATTTTAAGTGTAGAGGGTAAAGTGAGTTGGGTAAAGTGGGGAAAGGGTTATAAAGGTTAATAAAAATAGTACCCCATCAATTAACATGATGTATAAAATACCCTAACATGGTATTGTGATGCCCCGAAATTAATTAATTGTAATCTAGGCATTAATTATGTTTATATGATGAATTATGTGGTAATTGATTTATGTGTTGGATAATGAGGTGTTAACATGATTTTATTGTATTAGTTGTTAATTATGAAGAAAGTGTGGATTTAATGAAGTTTGATGCATTTTTGTAAAAATGCTTTTAAAATACCATGTTGGGGTATTTTATACATCATGTTAATTTTGGGGTACAATTAAAAACCCATATCCCTTTACCCCACTACACTTTATCACTTTACCCCTTTACACTTTAAAATCCCCAATTCACTCTCAAACCCTACCCATTTCACTATTTTCGATTTTGAGCAAAAGGGGAAGGAGAAATCTTCAAATAACCCTTGTTTGTGAGATTTATTGTAGGATTTGGAGTCCTTAAGAGGTATGGAACCCTTCCTAAAGTTTATATGATGTTTGGTTTGAAATGGAGTGATTTTGAAGTGATTTATGTGGGTTTGTTATGGGTATGTGACCGCTTTTATTTTTAAACAAAAGATTTTTTTCAAAGAGTAGTGTGAAGCGATTCTACCGCAAGTGCACGGTTGTCAATTTTTAGTATAGTGAAATTAAGTAGGGGTTGTCGAATCCACAGGGACTAACGTATAAGTACCAAATAAGATTAATAAAATTATATTTAGCCTACGATTAAAGAAGTTGATTAACTAAGCCAAATTAAACTAAAGACCGAAAATGAACAATAAACAATAAAATGAATGGTTCCGGATATGCAAAGGTAAGTCACTCGAGAAATCTATCAAGCTCGTCGTTCAACTATGTTATCTTAATGATTCAACTGAATTCTCAAATTATCAAACAATTGATTCTAAAGGTGAAAGGTTTTCTCTATTATTCGATACACTCTCTCGAGCTGTAAAGAAACTAACAATAAATTAGAATAAGTCACTCTCGTGCACCTATTTACTAATTCAATGTTGCATAAATCATCAAAACCTTGTTACTCTAAATCTCTCGATTCAAAGTTCTCACGTATGCGATATCATCTCTCGATCTCAATCGTAACACACATCATAAATTAATAGAGCGTGTTACAACGTTATCTCTCGATCTCGGTTATAACTCTCAGATTCAATCAAAGTTAGCTAGGCTTTGATCTACACAAGCAATTAATTTATGAACAATAGTAATCAATGCACTCAAACACAATTGAATCAATAATCAAACACAACGAAACTAAAACTCGATAGAATAAACTAAAAATATTTCAAATCAAATACAAAAGAGTTTAATCGTCTCTCGACCTCAAAAACTTCAATTGGAAATCAAAATGAAATAGATTAGAGTCTAGAAATACGATAAACGGCGGAATAAATCCGTGCGTAGCACCGAAATCTCTTCTCTTGCTCCTTCCTTGCACTCCGGAATGAATTGGCTCGACTTTGGACGAAGAACGGAGATTGAATCTCCTTCGGCGGCGTTAGGCGGCGGCTAGGGTTCCTTATTTTCGAGAGAATAGGCGTCTGAAAATGGTGTCTATCTTGTATGGAAATGATTCCCTCTTTTATCCCCCGAAAATCCATTCAAAAATGGAAGATAAGATTTTCCCGGATTTGCGTATCGATCGATCGAGAATTGCGTCCGATCGGTCGGTGCACTGTTCACGTCAGCCTTTGAAACTCACTGCCTCGCTCGATCGATCGAGATTTCCTTCCGATTGATCGAGCCTTCGATAAAATTGGCTCTGAAGTTTCTGCCTTGGTCGATCGATCGAGAAATAATCTCGATCGATCGAGACTTCCAATTATTTTCTTCTCAGCACACTGCCTGGCTCGATCGATCGAGAAATATTCTCGATCGATCGAGACTCCGAAAATCCAACTTCCTCAATTTCAACTCTTTCTCGCCTCGATTTCGCCATTTTTCTTCAGTTTAGCTCATTTCTTCCATTTCCAACTAATTTTCCTGAAATAGACAAATAAACACCAAAAAGTAGTATCATCCAGGAAAAAGTACGCAAAATGAGAAGAAATTACAGCTAAAAACACTCAAAATCTAAGCCTATCAACTCCCCCAAACTTAGACTTGATCGTCCTCGAGCAAGCAATAAGCTCAAAAAGAAAAGTTAATCTTAATACTATGCATGAATCATCTTTACAACTCACGTAAAAACTCAGAAATCCTACTTACACATCAATAAAAGTCATTCAACATTTACCAAGAAGCAATTTCTCCTAAGTTAAACAATACATCGCACAATTGGAATGTGCGTCTGTGCTATTGTCAAACATGAGTAATGTACATATCTTTAAGATCAAAAAGTGCCATAACAACTCCGAGTCAAGATTACTTTGAACTACTCTACAAATTTACTATCCAGCACTTCTCCACTAATGTAATTATTCCCTAGACTTGGATCAACAGGACTTTAAAAGCTTATAACGTTAGGCCTTTTGGTGTCGGCTCCAAAGAAAAGGTAGGATGAATTCAAAGAAGAGAGTACAATAGAATCAGTTCAATACTTTTTTTCGCACACTATTGAGCTTCTCTTCAACTTTTTCTAGCCTTGGCCACTTTGGGTCTTATTTAAATATTCTTTTCAAGGCTTTCCTCTACATCTTTTCTTTTTCTTTGCTCATTCTTTTGTTCATTTCATTTTTTTCACAATGAACTTATCAACATATAACAATTTAATGCAATGAATGAGATTCATTATACTCCCTTAGGGGTGGGTAAAAATTTTCTTTTAGGCTCAATCCAAGGTAGGTATAATGAGGTTGCCAAAAAGGTCGAATGAGGGTCTAATCATATGCAATGCATATACCATTCTTTTTCAATAAGGCACAAGAGGGGACACTAAGGAATGATGAATTCAAGGTAGGCTTGAAAGGCACAAACGGTCCAAAGATCGCCTAAATCATCTCCAAGTCAAGTTCTTAACTATAAATTTCGCCTCAAAGTGCTTTCTAATATATTGTAGAGTTATCTTAAATACTCAATATTCATCATAGTTAACACAAATTTTCACTTTAATCAATACATACTTCACTCAATCATGACTCAATAAGTGCTCAAATTATTCCTCAGTTTTGACATATGGTTAACAAAGGATATATACAAACAAGTTAAACATTTGCATGACTCCTATCTAGATGAGGATTAATTTCATCATGTATTACCGTTGCAAAGCTAATTCTTCATTTCTCAAGACTAACTCACAAAAAAAAAATTTTTGTTGGTAATGCTCAAGGATGAATCAGTCACAAAATCATGCAGTCATGCAAGTAGAGAAGCAAGACAAGTAGCAGAATGTGCAAAAACAAGATATATACAAATACTCAAAACCCCCCCAAACTTAGTATGTGAATTGCCCTCAATGAACAAGTAAAAATGAATGCAATGGCAAAAACACATACCATGACGACGATCGTCACTGATCGTCATCCTCATCATGCTCCGGAGGGGGAACTGGGTAGTGGTGCTCCTCGCCCTGATATGGCGAAAATGGTGGGTACTCAGAAGGTGGAGGTGCATGCGGATGATAAGGTGCAAAGTGTGGCTCCGACGGGAACTGGAAACCTGGAAAGCCCTGGGCCATGGAAGTGTTCCATGCACTTTGATAGTGTATGAACTCCATCTGACGCTGAGCTACCTGCTCATGGTCCATCTGCAATGCTCTCTGCATGCTATGAATGTCCCGCTGCATGTTGTGAATGCTCTGCTGCTCCAGGCGAATATCTTGGAGATCCCTGTGAATGGAGTCTAATGTAACACGTGCATGCTCTGCAGCAGAGGACGATGATGCTCCAGCTTGTCTAGTGTCCGAGGGTCTTGACTCGGCCCTTCGTCTGCCCGTAGGAGGTGGTGGACCGTCCACAATGATCGGGGTCTTCGGCGGAAGTAGCTCCTCGTCTTCCCCCCATGTCACTCCGTATCGCTGACATAAAGCAGTGATCGTGGATGGAAACGGCAGTGCGGAGGTCGGTGGACTGCTCCCAATCTCTTCAATGTGATCACTGATGATCTCGCCGAAGTCCACTTCCTTCCATGAGAGGATGGCATATACCAGGACCGCTCTATCTTTTGTCACCTCAGAAGTGTGGGTCGAAGGCATGACCCGCGAGGAGACAAATGAGAACCATGCTTGGGCCTGTGGCGTCAAATGTTTTTTTAGAACCAACTGTGGCTCTCCTTTATCGTTCCTTTGCCAATCCACTCCCGGCATGCCAATAACTGCCAATACCTCATCGTAGTCTATCCTGCTATTCTTGAAAGATTGGTATGCACAGTTATGCAGGAACGGCATCCGGTAAATATTATTTATTGAAGCTCGATCTACCAACACATCCTTCCCTCGAACACAAACACTTACTTGGTGCCCTGGTTTAATAGCTCGAAGGTTTGTGTAAAATTCCCTTACCAGTGGCACCACAGCATCAATAGGTGTCTGAACAAATTGATACCACCCTTTGCGTCGTGCTGTCCTAATGACCGGGCACTCAATTTTTTCCATGCTCATGCCCCTTTCACGACTAAGGGGTTTCTTATGATAGGTGGGATATAACTCAGCAATTGTGGCATTGACAAACTTTTTTTCGTCATGCTCTTGCTCCGAAGTGGTTGCCTCTGCTTGTTTTCTCTTTTGTGAGGTTGCCGCTTGCTTGGACCTCTTTGTAGGAGCCATCTATGTGCTAGGTTATTCCCAAATATCTCAATTGACTTCAACTAACAGAACACAACACTGCAAATCCAACACCCTTCAACACCACAAAACTTCCTCCAAACTTAAATGAAACATTGTCCTCAATGTTTAAAAGAATCAAAAGGGAAAAGTAAACTCCCCTGATCAAGACGCTTGCATGAGGATTGAGGAGTTTGGCTTTTGAAAGCTCCACTGTTGTAGGGGTTCATCGCTCCACTTGAGTACCTCGCCAAAGAAGGATGCTAGAAAAAAAAATCGACAAGAAAGAAAAAACAAACTAAATGCAAAATTGAAAATAAAACAAAGCTAAATGCAAAAGGATATGCTTGGGTTGCCTCCCAAGAAGCGCTGATTTCGAGTCGTCGGCTTTACCATCAGAAACAACCATCAAAGAGCGGTTGCCACCCATAGTAAGTATCGTATGATACTACTAATGGGTCTTCATTCAGTATGCCCTCAAGATTGGCCAGATGTCTCCAGTGTAAACTCGTCGCTCCAACAACTTTCGTCATGACATAGTGAGCATGGGAGAATGATTCTTTACTTGACTTCATCTCATATGGGGCGTAGTGCGGTGAAGTTGGTGGCATCGATGGGAAATATGTATCCACATATTGCATATAACATGTCTCCATCGATGGGTGCATATCAAGGTTCTCGAAACTCTCATCCTCCAACATCACTCTTGGCTTGTTTTCCCATAGGATCTCCTCAGATGACTTTTCCACTGTAGGCTCATTCACTTCCATAGGTTCAACTTCCCTTGATTCTTCCATATGAGTGGGATCACTCCCCCCAAACTTGATTGGTTGAGTGATCATCATCATGTAACCAGCCCTGATTTATAGATCTCGTCTCCTCCTCTTGGTAGCTCATTGAGATGGTTTCCGCTAGGATTGCTAATTGCTGCTCTAGATGACGTATATAATTGGTCTGGTTCTCTAAACGTTGCTCAGTTGATGCCATGAGTCTAAATAACATATTCTCTGATTGAGCCGTTCCTTCTACAAAACTATCTTTCTTCTCACCGTGAGGTTTGATGCGTATTATTAGGGTAGTGAGGCTCTGGTGGGTATTGGTGACTCCAACCTTGCAAGGAAGGATCACAATGCCAGTGGTAATCGAAGTCCGCCATATCATTGAACAAGTGTAATACACTGTCCTCAACTCTATCAACCAGGGGACTCCCAGTCACCAGTGCTCCTCTGAATACCCATCCTCATGTCTGTGTATCCAAACCTTTGAAGAAATGTTGCAGAAGAGTATAGTTCGAAAAGTTGTGATACCTGAAAGTGTCTACCAGTTCATTGAATCTCTCCCACGCCGAATAAAACGGCTCTGAAAATTGTTGGGCAAATCTTGTGAAGACTTGTTGATGAAGCATCACAAGTACCTCGCAAGAAAAACAAATAACATACTTAAATAAAATAATATTTTTTTTTCGAAAATAACAAATAGAAAAAGAAAACAAAAACGCAATAATAAAAGAATTGGCTAAATTATAATCAACTAATCTCGTATGATATTATACAGATTAGTCCCCGGCAACGGTGCCAAAAACTTGACCGCTTTTACTATAAACAAAAGATTTTTTCAAAGAGTAGTGTGAAGCGTGATAGGGTTGAATATTACGCGTTTTTATGCTATGATATGTATATGTTTCGTGTTGATTCTTGGATAATTTTATGGTTTATGGTATATATTTCTCTATTTCAGGAATCAATGTTGAAATTCATAAAAGGGGAAGAAATCAAGCTAAAATGATGAAAAAATGAATAAAGTTGAAGAAAAGAGGAAGAAACCAGAATCCAAGACACATGTTGCTCATATCTCTTCAAATTACTATATGTTCGAGCCATGTTTTGGAAATGTGGTCCATATAAAAGTTGTAGAACTTTCTCTTATCTTCGCGTGGACAGCTGATTCATCAAATTCGGAGTTCGTATGAGAAAGTTACGACCAAAATACAAAACTCGCCAGAAGCTGAAAAAGGCGAAGAAACTTACTGTGATTTCCGATCGATCGAGCAAGCTTTTCCGATCGATCGAGAAAGGCTGAAAATTGAGCGAAACTCTTACTGGAAGGCTCGATCGATCGGCTCTTCTGTTCGGATCGATCGGGACGAGCAGTTTTCATTAAAATACCTTCCTTGTAGAGTTTGGATGCAATAGGGAAGTCCATAATTCTTTCCCCTATATATTATACACAAAATCACAACCCATATCAGATTTTGAACCCTAGGAAAAGCCTCCACACCTCCATACCCATTCACCATCCAAACCACACACCATCTTCTTCCTCCAATCCATCTCACGTCCACCATAACCTCCACCTTTCTTCCATATATCATACACCCATTCACCATCCAAACCTCTCTTTCCTTCACTCCTCTCACACGTCCACCTTTTCTTCCCCATCATCAACCTCCATCCTTCCATCACCATCATCCATCATCACCACTTCACCCTAGGAATTGGAACAACCCAACAAGGCGATAAAAAGAGACGATCGAGAAGGAAGCAAGAGAAGGAGCGAAGATCTACAACCGGAGTCGACGCTGGGAGTTTTTCTTTGTCTTTAAATTCTTAGTTTTGTTGTGTTTTGATTTATTATGAGGAACTAATTTTATTTATCGAGGCTAGGCGGAACCTTTGTTATGAACCTTCGATTTGATGATTTAATGATTGAATTCTTATAGTTCTTTGCGTATGTTTTATGTTCTTCATGCTTTTAGAGGATTGATCACCTTTGAATGATGTTAGTATCATAATTGAGATCGAGAGATGATTTTATGATACGGAATTAATAATTCATACCATGGATTTAAGACCGAGATCGAGAGATGACGTCAAATACATGCGTGATAGCCATAGATTTTTATAATTGAAAGCTAGGAGTTTTCATGGATCTTATGCAACATTGAATTGTTAAATAAGTGAACGAGAGTTACTTACTGCAATTTGGTGTTAGGTTTAATATAGCTCGAGAGAGTGTATTAGATAAATTGGGAGAACTCGTCACCTTAGAAATATTTGAATATTCAATCGAGAATTGTAGGGAATTACATTGGTGAGCCAAAGTCTCGATAATCTTATCTTGTGGATTTTTCTCGTTTACTTTTATTGACTTGGTTGGATTAGAGTAGTTTAATTTAGTTTAGTTTAATTATCAATTTATTATCGTAGGTTAAATATAGTTAAAAGACATCTTATTTGGTACTTACTTGTTAGTCCCTGTGGGTTCGACAATCCGTATCTTCCTATCTATACTAAAACTTGACACCGTGCACTTGCGGTCTAAATCGCTAGATTGGAAATAATTGTTTAAAATAAAAGCGATCAAGTTTTTGGCGCCGTTGCCGGGGACTAACTTTAGTAATATCATACTAGGTTCTTTGACTGTAATTTAACCATTTTTTGTTTATTTAGTTCGAAAAAAAAAATTATATATTTATTTTGTTTTTTGTTTTGTTTGTCTTGTGAGGTACTTGGAGATACTACATCAACATGCCTTCACAAGCTTTGCCCAACAATGTTCCGAGCCGTTCTACACTGTTTGGGAGAGATTCAATGAATTGGCCAACACATTCCGGTATCACAACTTTTCGAACTATACTCTCTTGCAATATTTCTTCAACGGGTTGGATGCACAGACACGAGAATGGGTATTGAGCGGAGCACTGGTGACTGGGAGTCCCCTGGTTGATAGAGATGAGAACAGTGTGGTGCACCTGTTCAATGATATGGCGGACTTCGATCATCACTGGCATTGTGATCCTTCACTGCAAGGTTGGAGTCACCAATACCCACCGGAGCCTCACTACCCTATTGATACGCCACAACCATTTGAACATCGCGAAGAGAGGAGAGATAGTTCTGCATATGCCACAACTCAGTTAGAGGATACCTTAGTGAGATTCATGGCATCAACTGAGAACAGTTTGGAGTGCCAAACCAACTCTATGCGTCACCTGGAGCAGCAAATGGCGGTCCTCATGGAAACAATTTCAACTAGCTACCAAGAGGAAGAGATGAGGGCTACAAATCAAGAGGCGACGAATCAAGTTTGGTTATATGATGACGATCACTCAACCAACCAAGTTTGGGGGAGTGATCCTACTAGTGTGGAAGAGTCGAGGGAACTTGAGCCTCTACAAGAGATTGAGCTTACTTCAGAGATGTTATCCGAGGAGTTCCCATGTGAAGATGAGTCGAATGTGATGTTGGAGAAGGAAGAGACGTTCGAAGATTCTGATTTGAGCCCATCGATGGAGACATGTTCTATGCCATATGTGGATCCTTATTTTCCATCGATGCCAACTTCACCGCACTACATCCTCCAAAATGCAAAGCCAAATCAAGAATCATTCTCCCATGCCTGCCATTTAAAGACGAATGTTGTTGGAGCGACGAGCTTACACTGCTACAATCTTGCCAATCTTGAGGGCATACTGAATGAAGACCCATTAGTGGTATCATACGATACTTACTATGGGCGGCAGCCGCTCTTTGATGGTTGCTTCTGATGGTCAAGCCGACGACTAAAAATCAGCGCTTCTTGGGAGGCAACCCAAGCGTATCCTTTAGTTATTTAGTTTTATTTTACTTTTTCAGTTTTTGCATTTTAGTTTTGCTTATCTCTCAAGTCGAATATTTTACCATTTGCATTCTTCTCTTGCTAGGTACTTAGTTGGTGCGATGAATCCCTACAACAGTGGAACTTTCAAAAGCAAATCTTCCTCAATCCTCATGCAAGCGTCTTGATCAGGGGAGTTCACTGTTTCCCTTTTGATTCTTTTAAACATTGAGGGCAATGTTTGATTTAAGTTTGGGGGAGTCTTGCATGTTTTACTTGTTTTAACCACATGTTGTGTGCTTAAATGACACTTGAATCGTCCGATTATTATGAGCTAAAATTTTTTTTTATGAGTTCAAACTTGAGAAAAGAATGAATTATAGTAGTGACTATTCAATGAGGATTTTGATCTCACTATGCATATGAACTTGATTTGTAATTGGACTTGTACATGAATATCCTTATTTGAGTTAGCATGTCAAGATTGAGGAATATATTGAGCACAATGAGTCATGATCTTGTGGATTGCATGTTGAATAGTGATAATTGTTGTGAACTTAATGATTTGTCTTGAGCATCTTAGAGCTATCCTAGAACTTATTTGATTATGACACTTTGAGGCGAAATTTTATAGTTACACACTTGACTTGGAAATGATCTAGGCGATCTTTGAAACGTTTGAGCCTTTCAAGCTTACCATGATTCATATCAATCCCTAGTGTCCCATTTGAGCTTTATTGAAAAAAGAATGGTATATGCATTGCATATGATTAGACCCCCATTCGACATTCTTGGCAAACTCATTATACTTACCCTTATTTGAGCCTAAATGAAAAAGTTATCCTTACCCTAAGGGAGTATAATGAATATCATTCGATGCACTTGAATTATTATATCTTGATGAGCTTATTGAAAAAAATTGATGAATGAGAAAAGAAAAAGATAGACAAAAAGCCTTGAGAAAAAGATTGACTAAATAAGACCCAAAGTGGCCAAGGCTATAAAAGAAAAAGAAGAGAAGCTCGATGTGTGCAAAACATTTGAATTGTAAATGATTATACTCTCGTCTTTGCGCTTATCCTATCTTTTCTTTGAAGCCAACACCAAAGGCCTTACATTACAAGCTTAAAAAGTCCTTTTGATCCAAGTCTAGGGAGTAACTATCATTAGTGGAGAAGTTGTTTGAAAATAGGCCTATGTAATGCTTGATGATAATCTCGACTTTGAGTTGATTAGCATGATTTGATCTTGAATATGTGCATGAAACTTGAGATTGACTAGAGCACACACACACGTTCCGATTTTGAGATATGTTGCTTGAATTAGGAGAAAACATGTCTTGTCAACTTTTGTATATGTGCATGAGATTTCTGAGAATAAGCAAGTCATGAAATAATTGTTTCAAATATCAAGAATGAACTCTACCTTGTGATTTTAATGCTTAATCGAGGACAATTAAGTGATAAGTTTGGGGGAGTTGATAGGGTTGAATATTACGCGTTTTTATGCTATGATATGTATATGTTTTCATGTTGATTCTTGGATAATTTTATGGTTTATGGTATATATTTCTCTATTTCAGGAATCAATGTTGAAGTTCATAAAAGGGGAAGAAATCAAGCTAAAATGATGAAAAAATGAATAAAGTTGAAGAAAAGAGGAAGAAACCAGAATCCAAGACACATGTTGTTCATTTCTCTTCAAATTACTATATGTTCGAGCCATGTTTTGGAAATGTGGTCCATATAAAAGTTGTAGAACTTTCTCTTATCTTCGCGTGGACAGCTGATTCATCAAATTCAGAGTTTGTATGAGAAAGTTACGGCCAAAATACAAAACTCGCCAGAAGATGAAAAAGGCGAAGAAACTTACTGTGATTTCCGATCGATCGAGCAAGCTTTTCCGATCGATCGAGAAAGGCTGAAAATTGAGCGAAACTCTTACTGGAAGGCTCGATCGATCGGCTCTTCTGTTCGGATCGATCGGGACGAGCAGTTTTCATTAAAATACCTTCCTTGTAGAGTTTGGATGCAATAGGGAAGTCCATAATTCTTTCCCCTATATATTATACACAAAATCACAACCCATATCAGATTTTGAACCCTAGGAAAAGCCTCCACACCTCCATACCCATTCACCATCCAAACCACACACCATCTTCTTCCTCCAATCCATCTCACGTCCACCATAACCTCCACCTTTCTTCCATATATCATACACCCATTCACCATCCAAACCTCTCTTTCCTTCACTCCTCTCACACGTCCACCTTTTCTTCCCCATCATCAACCTCCATCCTTCCATCACCATCATCCATCATCACCACTTCACCCTAGGAATTGGAACAACCCACAAGGCGATAAAAAGAGACGATCGAGAAGGAAGCAAGAGAAGGAGCGAAGATCTACAACCGGAGTCGACGCTGGGAGTTTTTCTTTGTCTTTAAATTCTTAGTTTTGTTGTGTTTTGATTTATTATGAGGAACTAATTTTATTTATCGAGGCTAGGCGGAACCTTTGTTATGAACCTTCGATTTGATGATTTAATGATTGAATTCTTATAGTTCTTTGCGTATGTTTTATGTTCTTCATGCTTTTAGAGGATTGATCACCTTTGAATGATGTTAGTATCATAACTGAGATCGAGAGATGATTTTATGATACGGAATTAATAATTCATACCATGGATTTAAGACCGAGATCGAGAGATGACGTCAAATACATGCGTGATAGCCATAGATTTTTATAATTGAAAGCTAGGAGTTTTCATGGATCTTATGCAACATTGAATTGTTAAATAAGTGAACGAGAGTTACTTACTGCAATTTGGTGTTAGGTTTAATATAGCTCGAGAGAGTGTATTAGATAAATTGGGAGAACTCGTCACCTTAGAAATATTTGAATATTCAATCGAGAATTGTAGGGAATTACATTGGTGAGCCAAAGTCTCGATAATCTTATCTTGTGGATTTTTCTCGTTTACTTTTATTGACTTGGTTGGATTAGTATTTTATTTTAATTAATTAGTTGTTAATTATAAATTAATTTCGTAGGTTAAATATAGTTAAAAGTGTCTTATTTGGTACTTACTTGTTAGTCCCTGTGGGTTCGACAATCCGTATCTTCCTATCTATACTAAAACTTGACACCGTGCACTTGCGGTCTAAAATCGCTAGATTGGAATTAATTGTTTAAAATAAAAGCGATCAAAGCGATTCTACCGCAAGTGCACGGTTGTCAAGTTTTAGTATAGTGAAAATTAAGTAGGGGTTGTCGAATCCACAGGGACTAACGTATAAGTACCAAATAAGATTAATAAAATTATATTTAGCCTACGATTAAAGAAGTTGATTAACTAAGCCAAATTAAACTAAAGACCGAAAACTGAATTCTCAAATTATCAAACAATTGATTCTAAAGGTGAAAGGTTTTCTCTATTATTCGATACACTCTCTCGAGCTGTAAAGAAACTAACAATAAATTAGAATAAGTCACTCTCGTGCACCTATTTACTAATTCAATGTTGCATAAATCATCAAAACCGTGTTACTCTAAATCTCTCGATTCAAAGTTCTCACGTATGCGATATCATCTCTCGATCTCAATCGTAACACATCATAAATTAATAGAGCGTGTTACAACGTTATCTCTCGATCTCGGTTATAACTCTCAGATTCAATCAAAGTTAGCTAGGCTTTGATCTACACAAGCAATTAATTTATGAACAATAGTAATCAATGCACTCAAACACAATTGAATCAATAATCAAACACAACGAAACTAAAACTCGATAGAATAAACTAAAAATATTTCAAATCAAATACAAAAGAGTTTAATCGTCTCTCGACCTCAAAAACTTCAATTGGAAATCAAAATGAAATAGATTAGAGTCTAGAAATACGATAAACGGCGGAATAAATCCGTGCGTAGCACCGAAATCTCTTCTCTTGCTCCTTCCTTGCACTCCGGAATGAATTGGCTCGACTTTGGACGAAGAACGGAGATTGAATCTCATTCGGCAGCGTTAGGCGGCGGCTAGGGTTCCTTATTTTCGAGAGAATAGGCGTCTGAAAATGGTGTCTATCTTGTATGGAAATGATTCCCTCTTTTATCCCCCGAAAATCCATTCAAAAATGGAAGATAAGATTTTCCCGGATTTGCGTATCGATCGATCGAGAATTGTGTCCGATCGATCGGTGCACTGTTCACGTCAGCCTTTGAAACTCACTGCCTCGCTCGATCGATCGAGATTTCCTTCCGATCGATCGAGCCTTCGATTAAATTGGCTCTGAAGTTTCTGCCTTGGTCGATCGATCGAGAAATAATCTCGATCGATCGAGACTTCCAATTATTTTCTTCTCAGCACACTGCCTGGCTCGATCGATCGAGAAATATTCTCGATCGATCGAGACTCCGAAAATCCAACTTCCTCAATTTCAACTCTTTCTCGCCTCGATTTCGCCATTTTTCTTCAGTTTAGCTCATTTCTTCCATTTCCAACTAATTTTCCTGAAATAGACAAATAAACACCAAAAAGCATAATATCATCCAGGAAAAAGTACGAAAAATGAGAAGAAATTACAGCTAAAAACACTCAAAATCTAAGCCTATCAGTGTGTGTTGTATGTTGTTGGGGTATGATTTTTGAAGTGTTTTATGTGGGTTTTAGTGAGTTATGATGATGTTGGTATTGTAGGAAAGTTTGGGTTCGAATGGTTTGAGGTGGAGCTTGAAAAATGCTCAAAAATGGCGAATTTTCGATGTTCAGGGATTGGTGATCGATCGCCCGTTTTTGGTGATCGATCGCGAGCCAACAGTAGGCTCCAGAACCCTTTTGGCGATCGATCGCCACTTTTGGGCGATCGATCGGCGAGGATGGCGATCGATCGTGCCAAAAGTAGCGATCGATCGCCAAGGTGTGAAATTTTCACCTTCGTCCAGTATGATCTCGCGATCGATCGGGCCTGGGCGGCGATCGATCGCGAGATATAAAAATATGTGTCTTTGAATTTTTTTGTGGGATTTTTGGATATTGGACTATATTTAGCTTCTAATATCGATTTGTATGGTTATGTAGAACCATCACAGGTACCCACGACTTCAAGAAGATAAAGTTCTTCGACTTCTCCATTTTTGGAATTAAGGTACGTAAGAAACGTACGGGCATCGGACGGTAACACATTTCCATACTATGACTATGCATCGATTGCATAAGTATTTATGATGTTTATGATGATGATTATGATAAGTAAATTTATGATGATGATGTTATGATGAATGAAGATGATATGACGTTTACGATGACGATTATGATAAGATGATGATGTTTACAAGATGATGATGTTTATAAGATGATGATGGTTATGACATGAGGACGATGATGTATGTTAAACTATGTTACTAGAAATGGTAGAATGTCCGGTGGTTGTTATGGGCAAGCGAGGAAGGTACTTGCCGCTCACATAACTAGCGAGGAGATACATCCGCTATCAAGGCGTAGCGAGGGGTATCACAGTTCCGCTAAGCGAGGAGATACATCCGCTATCAAGGCGTAGCGAGGGGTATCACAATTCCGCTTTATGTCGAGCGAGGGGGGCCAATTGTGCCTCTGTCATAATAGAACCAGGACAATCTCATTTCTAATTAACATTGTTGACTATGAGCACATAAGTGAAAAACGATTTTAATCACTTATGTCAAGAACTAATGGTTACATGCATGACTATGAAACAGGGACAACCAAAGAGGGTTAATGTGATTAACCAGGAAGTATATGTTACCAATTACTTTCATGCATTTATTTATATGCCATTACCTTATGATGTTAAGTGACGATGTACATGCTCATGATGGGTTGTTCCTGTAGGTACACTTGTGGACAGAAGATTAAGGATCGGGTTGAGGCAGTGAGCTATGAGGAGCATGAAAGAAGATAGGATACAAGATTTTTGGATAGTCTCTACTCTAGGAGTAGTATAATTCTATCGGTTTAACATTCACTGAGAGGAATGTTATTAATTAAGTTTTGAAATTTCATTTTTGGCCTGTAATCTTATTAGCTCAAACTACAATCGGAACCCTAATGTGTCATTAATGCATGTTTAGTCCATTATTCGTTATTAATATGATGTTAAGGTAGGAAGACCCTACATTAGTGGTATCAGAGCAGTGGTTAGATAACCCGGAAATGAGTGAAGGGTAGCCTTAGCAATAAGTTGGCTAGGTGCTTCTTTTAACATGTTTTGTGCATAAGTTGCATATGAAGTATATGATGTTACACTAACATGTTTGATTATCTAACGATGTATTATATGAACTGCTTTTGGGTATTGTTGTTAACCCTTATCTTGCAGCATGGCAGCGCATGTGGAAGTGGGTGATGCAGTTAGTGTTAATGCAAGTGCGGGACGTACCAATCCCTACCACCGCCAGCCTTGGGCGAGGAACCTTCTGAGCAACAGTTGTTACCTGGAGAGCTAAGTTTGGCTCAATTTCTGACATACCTACCCCCGATGTTCGAGGGAACTTAGACAGGGGAAATGGCTGAGGAATGGTTAGAGAGAATAGAACAGATATTTGTGGCAGCTCCTTGTGCTAAGACAGTCTGGATAAGACTAGCGGAGTTCCAGTTGGCCAAGAAGGCGCTGATGTCGTGGAAGACCATAGTAATAGAGCAAGAGGCTCAGGGTCAAGAAATCAATTGGAAACTGTTCAGAACTCGATTCCTGACCCGCTATTTCTCAGCTGCTGCACGACAGGCCAAGGAAGATGAGTTCACTAACCTTAAGCAAGGTAACCTGTCTGTATCAGATTATGCTCTTCAGTACTGTTCTTTGCTCAGATATGTGCCTCACATTGCCGCAAGTACTCAATCCAAGATGAGGAACTTCATGAAAGGCTTGAGGCCTGAACTATATGACAGGGTGGTCACTTATGGCCCTGCTTGTTTTGATGATGCACTTTCAAGGGCTGAGTTAGCCAAGCTAGGAGTTGGTGCATATCCGGATGCCGTGCCACCTCCAACACCCCCTCAGAGATCCACTCCTGACAATTTGAAACCAAGGGGTGATCAGTTCAAGCCAAGGGGGAACACATCGGCTTCGAGGTTCAGTGGTAAGAGGCCCGAGAATTGTTGGAGAGGAAGCCGTAAGAATGATGCCCCGTCGGGAAGAGGACAGTCTCAGGGAGGCAGGGTTGGGAAGTTCCAATGCTCTCTTTGTGGGCAACCACATATGACGAAAGACTGTGTAGGTTGCTATGTTTGTGGCAATAAGGGCCACTTTGCTCGGCAGTGTCCCAATCGGAAGGGACAACAGAACTCTGCGAGAAGGCCTGCGGACAGAGCAGCACAGCACAAACCACCTTTTGCACCGAGGCAGTATGAGGTCAGCCCATGGGGCCACCTCAGGGACAGGTTTATGCTTTGACGAGGGAGCAGGCTACAGCGGCTCCGGAGGAGGTTATAGCGGGTACGTGTCTTTTATTTACGCACCCTGCTTTTATATTGATCAACACAGGTGCGTCACACTCTTTCGTGTCGACAAGTTTTGTGGAAAGGCACCACATATGCGCTTCTCCGTCGCCCACGCCTCTTGTAGTCTCGACCCCCGCCGGATGAAGTTTGATTACTGATCAGATTGTTTATGATGGCCTCATTTATTTTGAGGATAACGAGCTAAGGTCAGATTTGATTGTTCTGGGAATGTCAGACTTTGACTGCATTGTAGGCATTGATGTTCTGAACAGGTATCAGGCAGTTGTGAACTTCAGACAGTGGACGGTCCGATTCAGGTCTGATATGGGAGTTCAGTGGACATTCTATGGGGATGGTTCTCGTCCCAAGATCCCGTTGATATCTGCTGTCAAGATGGCATAGTTGTTGGAACGAGGCCATACATGATATCTCATCTATGCCGTTGATGTTACGGAAAAGAAGGAAGAATTAAAAGTTGAGGATGTGCCCGTAGTGGCAGAATTTCCTGATGTCTTTCCGGAAGAGATTCCCGGATTCCCACCGACGAGAGAGGTCGAGTTTGGGATTGAGTTACTACCGGGGACGCCTGCCATTTCTCGTGCCCCGTATAGGATGGCACCAGCGGAGTTAAGGGAGTTGAAGGTTCAGTTGCAAGAGCTCCTCGATAAGGGTTACATACGCCCTAGCGTATCACCCTGGGGTGCACCAGTTTTATTTGTTAAGAAGAAAGATGGTTCGATGCGGGTGTGCATCGATTACAGTCAACTGAACAAAGCCACAGTAAAGAATAAGTATCCACTCCCGAGGATCGATGATTTGTTTGACCAGTTGCAAGGTACGAGGCACTACAGTAAGATCAATTTGAGGTCGGGGTATCATCAGATTCGAGTAAGGGAAGATGATGTTCAGAAGACAGCTTTCAGGACTAGGTATGGGCACTATGAATTCCTAGTCATGCCTTTTGGGGTGACAATGCCCCAGCTGTTTTTATGAGCCTGATGAACAGGGTGTTCCAACCGTATTTGGATCAGTTCGTCATTGTTTTCATTGACGATATACTCATATACTCTCGGACCGAGGAGGAACACGTGAAGCACTTGAGGACAGTACTCCAAATTCTTAGGGATCATCAGTTATATGCGAAGCTTAGCAAGTGCGAATTCTGGTTGAGCAGTGTGGTATTCTTGGGTCATGTTATATCTAGCTGCGGGATATCTGTGGATCCCAGGAAGATTGAAGCTGTGATGGAGTGGGCTGCACCCACTTCTGTACCCGAGATACGGAGCTTCCTTGGTTTAGCGGGTTATTACCGACGTTTCGTCGAGGGATTTTCTAAGATCGCTAAGCCGTTGACACAGCTGACTCGGAAGGGAGTCCCTTTCTTTTGGTCCGAAGCTTGTGAGGAAAGCTTCCAAGAATTGAAGCGTCGTTTGACGACAACGCCAGTGTTATTGATTCCTTCTGAGAATAAGAGGTTTGTCTTGTACACAGATGCATCATTGTAGGGTTTGGGCTGCGTGTTGATGCAAGATAGGCACGTGGTGGCTTATGCTTCGATGCAGTTGAAGCCTCATGAGACCAGATACCCAGTTCACGATCTGGAACTGGCGGCCATCATTTTCGCCTTGAAGATTTGGTGACATTATCTTTATGGTACTTCATTTACCATTTTTACGGACCATAAGAGCCTGAAGTTCCTATTCACTCAGGCTGAATTGAATATGAGGCAAAGAAGGTGGATGGATCTACTCAAGGATTACGACTGTGAGATTGAGCACCATCCTGGTAAAGCAAACTTGATAGCAGACGCCTTAAGTTGGAAGGTGAAGAGTACTGCTGAGGACGCTATGTGTTTATCAGCTATGATGACTTCTTATTGCCATCCGGGCTATGATTTTGATGTGGACACGTCGTCAGTGCGAGTGTCGACCTTGTTGGCTGAGCCAGATATATTTGAGGCTATCAGGAAAGCCCAGAGGTCGGATGATGAAGTTCAGAGATGGTCATCGATAGTACTTCGTGGACAGCCATCAAAGTTTAGAGTGGCTGAGGATAGTTCTCTGAGACTCGGTGACCGATGGGTAGTTCCATGTACGCCAGAGTTGCATAGAGGAATCTTGGAGCGAGCTCACGGGAGCCAGTTCAGTGTTCACCCAGGAGGAAGGAAGATGTACAAGGACCTAAGTGATCAATTCTTGTGGAGACGCATGAAGAGTGAGGTGATCGCTTTTGTTAAAAGATGTTTGATCTGCCAGCAGGTAAAGGCAGAAAGGCAGAGGCCTGGTGGCGAGCTGAAGAGCTTGGAAGTACCTAAGTGGAAGTGGGAGCACATATCTATGGACTTCGTGACCCACTTGCCAAGGACGGCCTCTGGATTTGATGCGATCTGGGTGATCGTAGATAGGTTAACGAAGATGGCACACTTCATCCCTTATTGTATGTCCTTTACATACCTAAAGATGGCTCAATTATATGTACGGGATGTGGTGAGATTGCATGGTATCCCAGTCTCGATTGTGTCTGACAGAGACCCAATGTTTACTTCACATTTCTGGGAGGGTCTCCAGACAGCTTTGGGCACAGAGGTGAGACTGAGTACAGCTTATCACCCTCAGACAGATGGCCAGACAGAGCGTACCATTCAGACGCTCGAAGACATGTTGAGGGCATATGTTTTGGAGTTTCATACTCCGTGGCAAGATTCATTACCACGGTAGAGTTCTCCTACAATAACAGCTATCAGGCGAGCATTCAAATGGCTCCTTTTGAAGCTCATTACGGACGACGATGTAGGTCACCGCTGTATTGGGAGGACTTGACTAGTAAAGCGGTCGGAGGACCGGATATGATTAAGGACATGGAAGAAAAGATTAAGATGATACGCTTAAAGATGAAAGCGGCCCAGGATAGGCAAGCAGCCTATGCCAATAAGCGACGACGACCGCTAGAACTCCAAGTAGGAGACAAGGTCTTCTTGAAAATCTCACCCTTCAGGGGTGTAGTTCGTTTTGGTATGCGGGGGAATTTATCTCCGAGGTATGTTGGGCCGTATGAAGTGTTGCAGCGTATCGATACATTGGCTTACCGTTTGGCTCTACCGCCGTCTTTATCTGGGATTCATGATGTTTTCCACGTCTCTATGTTACAGAAGTATGAGCCAGAGCCGTCTCATGTGTTACAGCCTACTGAAGTGCAGTTGGACTCAGATGTATCCTACGTAGAACAACCGGTCAGAATTCTGGATCGTGAGGATCGCAGATTACGAAGCAAGGTTATACCGATGGTCAAAGTTCAGTGGGATCGTCGGGGTGTCGAGGAGGCTACGTGGGAGACGGAAGGGCATATGGTGCAGCATTACCCGGAACTATTTTCTGGTATGATTTATGTTTAGTTTCTTTTTGGGTAAGTGCATGTGATTTCGAGGACGAAATCTTATAAGTAGGGGAGTATTGTGATGCCCCGAAATTAATTAATTGCAATCTAGGCATTAATTATGTTTATATGATGAATTATGTGGTAATTGATTTATGTGTTGGATAATGAGGTGTTAACATGATTTTATTGTATTAGTTGTTAATTATGAAGAAAGTGTGGATTTAATGAAGTTTGATGCATTTTTGTAAAAATGCTTTTAAAATACCATGTTGGGGTATTTTATACATCATGTTAATTTTGGGGTACAATTAAAAACCCATACCCCTTTACCACACTACACTTCATCACTTTACCCCTTTACACTTTAAAATCCCCAATTCACTCTCAAACCCTACCCATTTCACTATTTTCGATTTTGAGCAAAAGGGGAAGGAGAAATCTTCACAAAACCCTTGTTTGTGAGATTTATTGTAGGATTCGGAGTCCTTAAGAGGTATGGAACCCTTCCTAAAGTTTTTATGATGTTTGGTTTTGAAATGGAGTGATTTTGAAGTGATTTATGTGGGTTTGTTATGGGTGTGTGTTGTATGTTGTTGGGGTATGATTTTTGAAGTGTTTTATGTGGGTTTTAGTGAGTTATGATGATGTTGGTATTGTAGGAAAGTTTGGGTTCGAATGGTTTGAGGTGCAGCTTGAAAAATGATCAAAAATGGCGAATTTTCGATGTTCAGGGATTGGTGATCGATCGCCCATTTTTGACGATCGATCGCGAGCCAACAGTAGGCTCCAGAACCCTTTGGCGATCGATCGCCACTTTTGGGCGATCGATCGGCGAGGATGGCGATCGATTGCGCCAAAAGTGGCAATCGATCGCCAAGGTGTGAAATTTTCACCTCCGTCCAGTATGATCTCGCGATCGATCGGACCTGGGCGGCGATCGATCGCGAGATATAAACATATGTGTCTTTGAATTTTTTTGTGGGATTTTTGGATATTGGACTATATTTAGCTTCTAATATCGATTTGTATGGTTATGTAGAACCATCCCAGGTACCAGCAACTTCAAGAAGATAAAGTTCTTCGACTTCTCCATTTTTGGAATTAAGGTACGTAAGAAACGTACGGGCATCGGACGATAACACATTTCCATACTATGACTATGCATCGATTGCATAAGTATTTATGATGTTTATGATGATGATTATGATAAGTAAATTTATGATGATGATGTTATGATATATGAAGATGATATGACGTTTACGATGACGATTATGATAAGATGATGATGTTTACAAGATGATGTGTTTATAAGATGATGATGTTTATGACATGAGGACGATGATGTATGTTAAACTATGATACTAGAAATGGTAGAATGTCCGGTGGTTGTTATGGGCAAGCGAGGAAGGTACTTGCCGCTCACATAACTAGGGACGAGATACATCCGCTATCAAGGCGTAGCGAGGGGTATCAAAGTTCCGCTAAGCGAGGAGATACATCCGCTATCAATGCGTAGCGAGGGGTATCACAATTCCTCTTTATGTCGAGCGAGGGGGCCAATTGTGCCGCTATCATAATAGAACAAGGACATTCTCATTTCTAATTAACATTGTTGACTATGAGCACATAAGTGAAGTACAATTTTAATCATTTATGTCAAGAACTAATGGTTACATGCATGACTATGAAACAGGGACAACCAAAGAGGGTTAATGCGATTAACCAGGAAGTATATGTTACCAATTACTTTCATGCATTTATTTATATGCCATTACCTTATGATGCTAAGTGACGATGTACATGCTCATGATGGGTTGTTCCTGTGGGTACACTTTTGGACAGAAGATTAAGGGTCGGGTTGAGGCAGTGAGCTATGAGGAGCATGAAAGAAAATAGGATACAAGATTTTTGGATAGTCTCTACTCTAGGAGTAGTATAATTCTATCGCTTTAACATTCACTGAGAGGAATGTAATTAATTAAGTTTTGAAATTTCATTTTTGGCCTGTAATCTTATTAGCTCAAACTACAACCGGAACCCTAAGGTGTCATTAATGCATGTTTAGTCCATTATTCGTTATTAATATGATGTTAAGGTAGGAAGACCCTACAATGGTTCCAAAACACGACAATCCATCCTCAGGGGAAGTTAAACAACCCTCACGATCATTCATTAGAATGTATCGTGCCATCGAGATTACCGATCTCAAGGTGGTACAATCTCTCACCGGAGACTCATTCATTTAAGCAAACAAAACCAAAGCTCGACGAGTACCAAGAAAATGCTGGCATTCGTATACCCACACCGGCGCACGTGCTTAAGCACCAGTACTACATGCATACTCAATGCAATAGACTCGGGCATTTCCAATCATGCCCAAAGTCCCAAAACCAACTGTTAAGCCTCGATTATTCTCACTCCACGGAGAATGATGGTTGACAAACCAAAACCAAAGGGTGTGATTTCAACATCAACACCACACGAACCAAAACAACGAATCTCCCCAAAAGATTCAACCGGTAGGTATAATAATACCGCATTCCTCTCAAGGAAAAAAATGTCATGAATCCATGACCCTCCAATCATCGAACCCTCGTTCGGAAACCTGGATATATCTACCAAAACATAACACGGAACCAAAAGTACGCAATTGGTTCAAATAGTGCATCAAAGCAACTATTACCAAAACGAAACCCGTATACGCCATGTATACACAAACTAAAGATGCTCTGTACTGATGCTATAGTACTCCACAATCTCGAGCATTTCCCCGGAGACGTCTCCCCGAACGTCTCGCCGAAAGGTAAGAAATCCATTACTCGGTCCAACACCAGTAATGTTTACCATGGCTGATTTACAATCAACCTACAATCGATACCAGCTGTCTCCATGACAGTGCCATCCAAATTCTCCAAGAGATAAAATCAGTATAGTAGTGTTACCCCACTAGCTATATCCTACAAATCCAATCGTGACTCCCGTTGTATTCCATATGCAAGGATGCTCAACCAGAGCTAACAACGACTTGTTGACACTCACGTTGGTATTCCCAACAAAATCGAGTTGTCCCGGTACAAGTCACTCGAAACATTTGACGTATAAACGTCCCCGTGAGGTATTCCCTACCTCAATCACCACACCACATAGAGACTACAAGAGTCTATCATAACCCTCATCGTATCACCATACGATTCGCCCAGCTCGAATCCAGCGAGCAGCATAAAGGCTAACACAAACACACTAAAGTATTGCAACAATATCTGGCTAACGGTTCGTTGGCCATAGGCTCATACCAACCTATCAACGTGACACACGTTCCATCACCGTATACCATACTGCACAAACCATTAGAGTTGTGGGTCATCGCCCACATATCTCTAAAACACCAAAGCACAATGGACAACCCGGTGTCCTTGCTCAACTATGATGTAATCCTAAACCATTAAAACTTATTCCACACCCTCATGGTGGGTGTGTCCATGCTTAACACACATCACAACAACAAGCAAGTAGTTTCCTCAATGACTACTCGTACCACCAATCGCTTGGCCTTAGCCAATCCAGCGAGTATACCCAAAGGATATCATTACTCGAAAATAATTACCTCTATAACATGATGTGGTACACTCACCGGTACAATGCATCCCATGCTCCATCGAGCAAACCTGCTCGGCAAAAAAGGTCTCGTCAACTAGTGACCCAGACTCTACCATGTGCTCACAATCGGCACTAAACCTTACAACCAAATACATAAACATGAATGTATTATTCACCAAAACGACGCCACGCGTCAACATAAACATCCCGAATAACATCGTCAAACATATGATGGTATATTACAACACATAGTATTCACAATAATGATAACAAAAGTAATATGACATACCTCATCGCTACCAAGATTGTGGAATACCTGTATCCGTCGTCCCCAGCGGTACACAAGCAGCACCCATCGCTCGTAGGCGGCATAATCAAGTGCTACGTACATGGCGGTATAACCCATCGCTATAGAATCATCGGCATAAAAAACTATAGATGTCCGGCGGTATGAACCATCGCCATAGATGTAGCGGAATGTACCATCGTTGTATGATACCTGGCCGCATAAACCATCGTCATAGAATACCCAGCGGCATGAACCATCGACAATAGAATACCCGGCGGAATGAACCATCGCCAATAGAATAGCGGAATGAACCATCGCTATGAATACCCGGCGGCATGAACCATCGCCAATAGAATAGCGGAATGAACCATCGCTATATAAATACCCGGCGGCATGAGCCATCGCCAATAGAATAGCGGAATGAACCATCGCTACAGAGATACCCGGCGGCATGAAACATCGCCAATAGAATAGCGGAATGAACCATCGCTATAGAGATACCCGGCGACATGAACCATCGCCAATAGAATAGCGGAATGAACCATCGCTATAGAGATACCCGGCGGCATGAACCATCGCCAATAGAATATCGGATCCCTAGTCTTGTTATGGTAGTGTATTTTAATGCACCTCGCTTTAATGGACATGCGGTACTCCCACCCCTCGCTTCACATATAAGCGGCATAGAATAACCTCGCTTCAATGGACATGCGGTACTCCCCACCCCTCGCCTCACATTGTAGCGGCAAATATTCTTTCCTCGCTTCATATGATAACCTCGCTTCAATGTGACATGCGGTACTCCCACCCCTCGCTTCACATTTAACGGCACAAAATAAATAGTGGCAAGCATTTAAAATCATCACTCATCCATAACAACGACTCATGGGATATTCACCAAGCATTCCATCTATACCTGCAATACAATGCATATACCATATCCAATATACATCACCATGAGTGTATTTTAATGTACCTCACTCAATTGCGACATGCGGCAACACCCTCGCTTCAACATTTGGCGGCAAAGCATTAAATCATCACTCCATTGTGCACATTAACGTATAATCCATGATGTATATAAAACGCAGGTTACCGTTTCGTGTCTTCCAACCCTGGCATTAGCCCTTCGTGTCATAGTGTCCCTACAGGAACAAATCTTAACCCATGAGCATATAATAATCCATATTCACCACAATATGATTATAATGAGTAAATGCATAAACTATGAGTACAAAGTACTTCCTCTATCCCAATGCATTTCAAAATGCTCCATTTGGTTGTTCATGTGCCACAACTCACAATCATAATCAACAGGTTATATTATGATTTCATAGATGTCATGACATATAATCGTTCCACTATGATCACATATCTTAAATGCACATAGGCAAAATAGTTGTGTCACACAACACTAACTACTGTCATGCATAAATATGTGCTACCCATTCCTATCAGCATGTTCCATGCCCTCAACAGCCCCAAAGAGCTAACCACTGCTCTGATACCACTAATGTAAGGACCCTCGTACCCTTAACCCGTTAGTAGTGTATTAATCCATGTCATTAGTGCATACAATGGTTCATGTAGGGAAAAACCACTTATCGTTATAGCCAATCATGCCACATATAAAATTTCTTTACATTATTCCATATAATGTCTAGTTTCCCTTCAACCAAGTCTACATGCATCATGCACCAATATAATACACTAACATGCTCTCAATTTATTTGGCAATTCCATATTTAATTGCATGCAAACCATGAATGAATAGAAGAGAGCCGTAGCCCATTTATACATTCCATATACACGTAAAATGTACACACATAAGAGCACCCAATGAACACGCGTGTATCTAATGTATAAAACACTCTACGGGATACCGTTACTGGCACTTCAATCCTGGAAGCACCTCCCAAGCACAGCTCGATCTCAACTCTGGATCTATGCACTTATTCAACCAGCTCTGGTACCCTCGATCCTGGAAGTACCTCAAATCAACAGCCCGAGCTCAACTCCAAAGCTGCTGCTACACCTGTAACACCTGTCCCAACAGAGACAGCCCCCACACGGGGTGAGCATACCAATACCCCAAATCCAACAATCATAATAATACAATTCATAATTTACAACAATGTAAATGTTATGAAATACAAAATATACTCCCTGGATGGTATCATCCTCATCCAGGATTCTATGTACTGTCCCTATTCTCAAAACAACTGAAATCATCAAATTCGCAAATGCCAGTTAATCATTACATTGATTAACGAATCCATATGCTATGTACCGATAACATAACCATAATATCAAATCATGCAACAATGATTACAATTATTCCATTTATCTCATTTATGGTTCTATGGTTCTATCTCATTGCTCGTTCTACAATAGCGGCATTTCATTCTCACGCATGCTCAACAGCAGTGGCGTCATAACTGATGTTCGCTCAAAGGCGACAACATCCCAATCATTGCTAACTGATGTCCATTCATAGTGATTACCATAAATCATGTAATTCAATATACATTTAATGCAATATAGCGTACCACGCACTCACAATTGCAATTATAAAAAAAAGGGCTATGCTCGTACGTCATACGTACCTTAAGTTCTGAAGTCCAAGCCAAATCTTGCTTGAGTCCCATGCCTCGAGAAATATGTGCTAAAACACATAAACAACTCACAATCAAGTAAAATCATGCATTCACGTGCCCATTCACGTTAGCAAACCTCAAAACCCATCGTCAATCCATGACGATTACCAAAACAAAATCCCTCCGGCTAAGCATGCATAATACCCAAAATATTCCTTTTAAAACGTTTAAAAGATAGCCCAAAACTCAACCGAGAGTTCCGTTTAATTTAACTTGGCTCCAACGAAACCATTTTAAAAGCCTATCATTCCCATTGGAATGTGAACATAGCCTCGGAAGCCGACCATTTAAGTCGCAAATCCAAAATCCCACAAAAAAGCCAAGAAAACCACAAAATCCCTGCTGGCGATCGATCGCTTGATATAGAGATCAATCGCCAGACCTTACTGGCGCGAGGCGATCGATTGGTCAAATGTGGCGATCGATCGCTGCTTCGAAGAAAAGCCTACTGCTTGCATGCGATCGATCGCCTATTATGGGCGACCGGTCGCCATGCCCTGTAACTCGAAATCCACCATTTTTAAAAGCTTGAAACCTCCACAAATCATATCCCTACTCCTCCCAAGTCAAAACCACAACAAATCTACACACAAGGACCTCCAATAAGGGTGCTAAACACAAAATAAAACAAACCCAAAAGATTTTGTGATTTCCACCAAAATCACTCAAACCAACCCAAACCAAAAACTCAACCAAATCCATCAAAATCACAATCAAAACGAAGATAAAAGCAAAGGGAAGAAGATTACCAACTTATCTTCGAAGAATCCGGCTCCTAAATCGAGCCTCCGTCGATTTTCCTTGAAGGAGGAAGGGGAAAAGGGTTTGGGGATGGGTTATCGCAGGAGAGGAAATGGATTCCGAAATGACGGAATCCCGAGTCCATTTGGTATATATAGCAAAATGCCTCGAAATACTAATACCTCCACAAATGCATCATGATTCATTAAATGTGATGACCAGAGATTATAGATGTTAATCCCGGAGTATTAATAAACCCTAAAGTTTTATGCGTGGAATTTGGAGTTTCATCGCGGTGTTGGGCCTCCCGAGCTCGTCTATTTGGGTAGTTGGGATCGTTGGATCCCGAGGTTGAGATTGTATTCTCATTCCGGTGAAAAACCTATGAGTTGGGTTTTTAGTGTGACTCGGGATCTGGGGTGCTTTGTGTGGGCACCGGTAGGGAGTTTTGGAGTTAGAGAGAGAATTTTTGGAAACAGATGATTTTTAATGAATCATGATGTATTTGTGGGACTATTAGTATTTCGGGATATTTTTGCTATAAATACCAGTTGAACCCGAGATTTTAATTATTGGAAGCCTTTTTTTCTCCTCCAGCCCGTTTTTCTCTCTTCCCGCTACGCCATTTCCCGATCTCCCTCGACCCCCGCCGCTTCAAGGCGTGCGCCCGCCGCCGTCCGGCCGCCATCCGGCGCGTCCGACCTACCACCGGCTTCGTATCTTCCAGGCGCACCTTCCCATACCAACAATTTGAAGTTTCATCGAGTATCGCGTTCGGATTTGCCAGAAAAGCGCTAGGGTTTGAAACTGTAATCTGTCCGATTTGGGGCTCGATTTTTGGTACGTTTTTGGGGCTTTTTTTCAGGCGTTTTTGGGGCGTTTTGTGCTGCATTTTGGGTCGAAAATTTTATGCTTTGTGGTTCGAAGAAATTCGTTGCCATTGGTTCGAATTTGGTGTTCTATGTTTCGAAAATCTTGCTGATTTTTTTGGATAAATTATTATGCTTCACATGGTTCAGCTTTTGAATCTCTTTGGTGATGCATTATGGTTCGAATTTAACGCTGATTGCGTGGGGTTAGGGTTCGAATTTGGGGGTTTTGGCAGGGGTGTTGATTCTTGTTATTGATGGATTAATTCATGTTTTAGATGAATTATGGTACCTATTGGGTTCGATTTGTGATGTGAAGGTTCGAAAATTTATGGGGAGTTCTTGAACAATTTTCAATAATGTCTCATTCGATTTCCCTCCCTGCATATGCCCTGCCCCGGGTCTTTTAAATGGTTAATTGTCGTGTGTTGACAATATTTTTGAGTGTGCTTGAGCATGGGTTGCATGTTCGTAAATAATTGTGAATTATTTATCATGTTAGCACATCGTTCCTCGGGGCATGGAACTCGAGCAAGGTTTGGCTCGGACTTCGGAGATTTAAGGTACGTGCGACGTACGAGCATTACTTTATATGAGAGCATTTGTGAAATGCATAATGTATTTTGATTGCATTGATGGTTGTGCGTATGGTTATCTATATGTGTGTTGATATAGCTATGGAACGACCAAATCTTGATATCGCCGCCACAAGCGTGCGTGATTTTAGAGTTGCGTAACCTCATAAGATATATGGGGTACCGGATGTATATGACCATTGTAGGACATTGAGATGCCTGAGAATGATCGTGGAAGCATGTATTCATTATAAGACATGTGAGATGTCTAAGTATAATGGAGAATTGGTAAAATAAATGCTAGGCATTTGAGCTATCTGTGATTGCTAGCAAAGTTGAAAATCAGTATTAGATATTGAGATATCTATATTTGTATGTATAATGAATTTGGAATCATTAATTATTGATATTTGAGAATCAGGCATGCGATGAGTTAAATCAATGTGTTGATTTACTGATTTTTGAGATTTGATGAGTTTGATGATTGTGAGAACAGGGACAGTACACGGAATCCTGGATTAGGATGTTGCCATCAAGGGAGTATCATTTAAAATTCATTAGTATTTACTTTTGTTGTAAATTATGAATTTCATTATTGTGATTATTGGTATGCTCACCCCGTTGGAGGTTGTCTCTGTTGGGGCAGGTGAACAGGTACATCGATGGCTTTGGAGATGAGCTCGAGCTGTTGATTGGATGTACTCCCAGGATCGTGGTTCCAGGGCTTGATGGAGCACGGTATCGTACAGAGTACTCATGTACACCTGAGGGTTATATACATATTCATGATGCTCGCATGTGAGCACGGTTATACTTGTATATGGGTTGTATATAAAGGCATGAGTCTTTCTCTATTTCATTCTATCTTGCATGCAATTAAGGGTAGAATTGCTAATGATATGAGAGTCATTGGTGTATTATGTGGGTGTTGAAACCCACTTTATGTTGTCTTATGTGTGGTGTCTTCCCTGGCTGGGAATTACTTGGTGTTGCTGTATTCTGTTGAGTATGTGTTTTTCCCTGGCCGGGGAACTATATTATGTGATGTGCTTTTATTTCGGGATGGCTCTATTTATGGGGAGACTCTGCCCAAATTTTTATAAAAGTCCACAATGTAAAGTGGCGTAATGGGGATGGTAATGGGCGAACTCTATGAGTCTATTTGTTGTTAGGATGATGATCTTATAACATTGCACATTAAAGAAAATTTTGTGATTGCCATTCAATGGTAAATCATCATCTGAGTTTTCCTATTGATTTTTATTGAAAGCATGTGCCACACATAGCGGTTAATACACTAATCATGGGTTAAGGGCTATGGGGTCCTTACATTAATGGTATCAGAGCAGTGGTTAGCTCTTTGGGGCTGTTGAAGGCCTGGAACATGCTGATAAGGGATGGGTAGCACATATTAATGCATGATAGTAGCTAGTGTTGTGTGACACAACTATTTTGCTTATGTGCATTTGTAACGTGTGATCATAGTGAAACGATTATATGTCATAACATCTATAGGATCATAATATAATCTGTTGATTATGATTGTGAGTTGTGACACAGGGGCAACCAAATGGAGCATTTTGAAATGCATTGGGATACAGGAAGTACTTTATACTCATAGTTTATGCATTTGCTCGTTATAATCATATTGTGGTGAATATGGATTATTATATGCTCATGATTTGTGATTGTTCCTATAGGGACACTATGACACGAAGGGCTAAGGCCAGGGTTGAAAGACACGAAACGGTAACCTGCGTTTTATATACATCATGGATTATGCATTGTGGTTGCATGTGTACATGTAGTGATGATTTTAATGCTTTGCCGCCAAATGTTTGAAGCGAGGGTGGGAGTGCCGCATGTCGCATTTGAGCGAGGTGCATTAAAATACACTCATGATGATGTATGTTGGAATATGGATTATGCTTTGTGATGCAGGTATGGATGAAATACTTGGTGAATATCCCATGAGTCATTGTTATGGATGAGTGATGATTTTAAATGCTTGCCGCTAATTATTGTTTTGTGCCGCTAAAATGTGAAGCGAGGGGTTGGAGCGCCGCATGTCACATTGAAGCGTGGTTATCATATGAGGCGAGGAAAGAATATTTGCCACTAAAATGTGAAGCGAGGGGTGGGAGCGCCGCATGTCCATTTAAGCGAGGTTATTCTATGCCGCCTATATGTGAAGCGAGGGGTGGGAGTACCGCATGTTTTACTTGAGCGAGGGGCATTAAAATACACTACCGTGACAATGACTAGGGATCGGCTATTCTATTGGCGATGATTCTTGCCGCCAGGTATATTGATAGCGATGGTTCATTCCGCTATATTGATTGGCGATGGTTCATGGCGCCAGGTATATTGATAGCGATGGTTCATTCCGCTATATTGATTGGCGATGTTCTTGCCGCCAGGTATATTGATAGCGATGGTTCATTCCGCTATATTGATTGGCGATGGTTCTTGCCGCCAGGTATATTGATAGCGATGGTTCATTCCGCTATTGATTGGCGATGGTTCTTGCCGCCAGGTATATTGATAGCGACGGTTCATTCCGCTATATTGATTGGCGATGTTCTTGCCGTCGATATATTGATAGCGATGTCTCATTCCGCTATTCTATTGGCGATGGTTCATGCCGACGGGTATTCTATTGACGATGATTCGTGCCACCGGATATCACATAGCGACGGGTCATTCCGCTACACCTAGGCGTTGGTTCATACCGCCGGATATCCGGTGTCTTATGCCGCTGACTCTATGACGAGAGATCATGCTGCTGATTCTATAGCGATGGGTTATACCGCTATGTGCGTAGCGCTGGATTATGTCGCCTACGATCGATGATGCTACTCGTGTACCCGCTGGTGGATGATGGATACATGTATTCCGCTATCTTGATAGCGATTGAGGTATGTCGTATTACTTTTGTTAGCATCATTGTGGATACTACATGTTGTTATATACGTCATGTGTTGACGATGAGATTATGGATGTCGTGTATTGACATGTTACCGTCATATGTTTGACGATGTTAATTGGATGTCATATGTTGACATATGCCGTCACGGGATGACGATGACATAGTTGATGTTCTATGTAGACGTGTAAGCATCTTTTTGATGGTTAATACATTTATGTTATGTATTGGTTGTATGGTTTGAGTGCCGATGGTGAGCACATGGTAGAGTCCTGTGTCACTAGTTGACGAGACCTTTTTGCCGAAGCAGGTTTGCTCGATGGAGTATTGGATGTATTGTATCGGTAAATGTACCACATCATGTTATAGAGGTAATATTTGGTCGAGCAATGATACCCTGGGTAGTGCTCGTTGGTTTGGCTAGGGGCCAAGTGATTGGTGGTAAGAGTAGTCATTGAGGAACTACTCGCATTGTGTTGTGAATGTAGGGTTAAACATGGTTACACCCACCCTGAGGTGTGGGATAAGTCTTAACGGATTATGATTGCATCATAAGTGGAGCAAGGACACCGGGTTGTCCATTGTGCTTGGTATTTTAGAGATATGCTGGGCGATGACCCATTACTCTAACGGTTTGTACGGTATGGCATACCGAGATGGAACATACGGGTTGTTGGTGGGCTTGATGTGAGCCTATGGAGACAGCGTTTGCTAGCCAGATATCGTAGTAATGATATAGTGTGCTTGTTGGAGCCATGATACTGCACGTTGGAACCGAGTTTGGCGAATCGTATGATGATACGATGAAGACTTTTGGCAGGCTTTTGATTGTCCCTTTGTAGCATGATGTTTGAGGCATGTGACACCTCATGAGAACATTATACGTCTTTTGTTTTGAGGGACTTGTCTGGGACAGCTCATAATGTTGGAGTGCCAACAAGAGAGTCATCAAGTCGTCGTTGACTCGATCTGGGAATCCGTGTACTTGGGATGCAATGAGTGTTATTGTATCCAGTTTTTCCGAACGGTGGTTCGAGACTAGTGGATCTCGAGTTCGATAGCACCTCCCTTGTGGGGAAGGAGGTAGTATTATACCTATTGGGAATCTTTGAAAGATTCGGTGAGTTGGTACGTGTGGTGTTGATTTTGGGAATCACGCCGTGTTGTTGATCGTCGGTTATCATTCTCCTCTGGATGGGAATGACTCAGAATTGACAGTTGTGTTTGGGGCTTAGGGGTATGTTGTAGATACCCGAGCCAAGTGCATTGAGTATGCATGTGATGTCCATGCCTAGGCAGGTATACCGGTGAGTATACGGATGCCAGTTATTGATTTCCTTTTGTCAAGCATAGAGTTATACTATTTTTGGATGGTTAAATCTCTGATGAGAGATATGGAACACCTTGAGATTGGGAATCTCCATGGCACGATAATTATGAGGAATAATCGTGAAGTCAGTTGACTCCCTTTGAGGAGGGATTATCTTGTGTGGGTTAAGGTATTTCCTTGTTGGTGTTTCCTCCGAGTTATGCGATAGCCTTCCCAAGTTTGGATTGTTAAATCCTAGGATTATAAAGGGATGGCAGGAATTCGGATTTATTGGGTGTCGCTGTCGACACAAGCGTTGAGGATGCAATGGGTTTATTGCATGTCCTTTCAGAATTTGAAACTCTGTGGAGTCTCGATGGTTTATTTATGATCAGGATGTGATCCTTGGAATATTCGGAGGTGGACATCTTGTGAGATGTCTTTTGTGTGAATCTGTGGCCGTGAGTTGCCCAAATTGAGTTGCAATGATGCGACTGCTCATTTGATGGAGGAGGTTTGAAAGTGGAGACCAGGTTTGGTATGTGTACACCGTGGTATACTAGTGTTTCCCTCGTAACGATGTGTGTTAGACATCGTGAGTCATGATAGAGATGTCATTGAATGATATCTACAATGGAATCGGGAGCGATTCGAATCCTTGCAGTTTCAGTTGACTAACTGCTTTAGGATTGTTAGCGTTATGACGCTCTTTCGTTTTTGGTGTACTGGAAGGTTTATTTCATTCCAGAATTTGGTGCGAGGTAGGTACCCTCGCGTTTATTAATACGATTCTGATATGGTCAAGAATCGAGGTTATCGCTTCATGTTGTTGTGTAGCCCGGGTGTTACGTGATACACCGGTGCTAATTTCGAGGACGAAATTCTTTTAGTGGGGGATATTGTGATGACCAGAGATTATAGATGTTAAACCCGGAGTATTAATAAACCCTAAAGTTTTATGCGTGGCAATTTGGAGTTTAATCGCGGTGTTGGGCCTCCCGAGCTCGTCTATTTGGGTAGTTGGGATCGTTGGATCCCGAGTTGAGATTGTATTCTCATTCCGGTGAAAAACCTATGAGTTGGGTTTTAGTGTGACTCGGGATCTGGGGTGCTTTGTGTGGGCACCGGTAGGGAGTTTTGGAGTAGAGAGAGAATTTTTGGAAACAGATGATTTTTAATTAATCATGATGTATTTGTGGGACTATTAGTTTTCGTGATATTTTTGCTATAAATACCAGTTGAACCCGAGATTTTAATTATTGGAAGCCTTTTTTCTCCTCCAGCCCGTTTTTCTCTCTCTTCCCGCTGCGCCATTTCCCGAAGAATACCAGTTGGGGCTTTTCTTCATGCGTTTTTGGGGCGTTTTGTGCTACATTTTGGGTCGAAAATTTTATGCTTTGTGGTTCGAAGAAATTCGTTGCCATTGGTTCGAATTTGGTGTTCTATGTTTCGAAAATCTTGCTGATTTTTTGGATAAATTATTATGCTTCACATGGTTCAGCTTTTGAATCTCTTTGGTGATGCATTATGGTTCGAATTTAACGCTGATTGCGTGGGGTTAGGGTTCGAATTTGGGGGTTTTGGCAGGGGGTGGTGATTCTTGTTATTGATGGATTAATTCATGTTTTAGATGAATAATGGTACCTATTGGGTTCGATTTATGATGTGAAGGTTCGAAAATTTATGGGGAGTTCTTGAACAATTTTCAATAATGTCTCATTCGATTTCCCTCCCTGCATATGCCTGCCCAGGTCTTTTAAATGTTATTGTCGTTTGTTGACAATATTTTTGAGGGTTATGGGTGTGCTTGAGCATGGGTTGCATGTTCGTAAATAATTGTGAATTATTTATCGTGTTAGCACATCGTTCCTCGGGGCATGGAACTCGAGCAAGGTTTGGCTCGGACTTCGGAGATTTAAGGTACGTGCGACGTACGAGCATTACTTTATATGAGAGCATTTGTGAAATGCATAATGTATTTTGATTGCATTGATGGTTGTGCGTATGGTTATCAATATGCGTGTTGATATAGCTATGGAACGACCAAATCTTGATATCGCCGCTACAAGCGTGCGTGATTTTAGAGTTGTTAACCTCATAAGATATATGGGGTACTGGATGTATATGACCATTGTAGGACATTGAGATGCTGAGAATGATCGTGGAAGCATGTATTCTTTATAAGACATGTGAGATGTCTAAGTATAATGGAGAATTGGTAAAATAAATGCTAGGCATTTGAGCTATCTGTGATTGGTAGCAAAGTTGAAAATCAGTATTAGATATTGAGATATCTATGTATAATGAATTTGGAATCATTAATTATTGATATTTGAGAATCAGGCATGCGATGAGTTAAATCAATGTGTTGATTTACAGATTTTTGAGATTGATGAGTTTGATGATTGTGAGAACAGGGAGAGTACACGGAATCCCGGATGAGGATGTTGTCATCCAGGGAGTATCATTTAAAATTCATTAGTATTTACTTTTGTTGTAAATTATGAATTTCATTATTGTGATTATGGGATTTTGTGTATTGGTATGCTCACCCCGTTGGGGGCTGTCTCTGTTGGGCGGGTGAACAGGTACATCGATGGCTTTGGAGATGAGCTCGAGCTGTTGATTGGATGTACTCCCAGGATCGTGGTTCCAGGGCTTGATGGAGCACGGTATCGTACAGGGTACTCATGTACACCTGAGGGTTATATACATATTCATGATGCTCGCATGTGAGCACGGTTATACTTGTATATGGGTTGTATATAAAGGCATGAGCCTTTCTCTTTTTCATTCTATGTTTGCATGCAATTAAGGGTAGAATTGCTAATGATAGGAGAGTCATTGGTGTATTATGTGGGTGTTGAAACCCACTTTATGTTGTCTTATGTGTGGTGTCTTCCCTGGCTGGGAATTTACTTGGTGTTGCTGTATTCTGTTGAGTATGTGTTTTCCCTGGCCGGGAACTATATTATGTGATGTGCTTTTATTTCGGGATGGCTCTATTTATGGGGAGACTCTGCCCAATTTTTATAAAGTCCACCATGTAAAAGTGGCGTAATGGGGATGGTATG